>SNQJ01S0035317.1:190330-201113 GCA_010110895.2 Picea sitchensis
ATGGTCATCACACCATTGTTATACAAAAAAATCTTGAATGAAGTATACAACGATATGATATACCTACCTCTATGTCCTTTTACACAATCCTACTCTGTTGCGCTGTAAGACTTCGCGATATCTACTCCAAATTCGGTGATAAACCCTGCAACAATAATGTCTAACCATAAATCTATTGCGTGTGTAAATTTGTTGTTAACTTGTTGTAACTGCACGATTTCTACAGGATTCCACTCCAATTGTCTGATACTATTTGTTGGGTGGTTTTCTTTTAGCCTCAATAACCACTTTTGCAACACATGCGGGAAATCACAGAAAAATACCTCATGTAGGTCGCTAAACACGTATTTGTCAATATATTTGCGCGGTGTTATATTAGGGTTTTTGTTACCCTTCTACGCAAACTCAAGTTACTTTGTTTTCAACCATATTTCAATCTCCTCCTTCATTGGATTCCATGGCCTGAACATTCCCTTCTATACTTTCATACTCTATGCGAATCTTTCACAGATCCCTTCCACTCAATCCCATGCAGTTCCAACAGGAAAAAGAACCATTTTTTGGTTTGTATTTCTCTCTTACTTCTACTTCTAGGGTTGACCCAGGTTCAGATCTCAACAGGTTTCCAACAAAACCCTCTAGAACTATCGGCCCTCCTGGTAAACCAGAAGGAAACACAACACACAAAGTGCACTGCGTAATCTCACCCGAGATAGCTTTATGGGTGACTGCAATGCTCAAGTGCTTGCAGTCTAGGAATGAGTGGGGATCTGGGAGTGTATTCTACCTTCTTCATGTATTTATCATATTATCCATTCAATAGTCATAGGATTCATTCATCTTCTAGGACATACATGCATTCTACCAGATTTAGCTTAATCATTCATTCACAAATCATTCATTGACAGAAAGTAAACATGATCAATCACAGACATAAAGTAAACATGCACCAAACATCACATATCACACAGGTTTTACCATGGTTCAACCCCTCTTGGGCTACATCCATAAAGATTTGGCTTCTCTGCTTCTTTATTAGGTATGATGCAAAATATAACACTGTGCACATTACATATTTCTTCTTACAAATATGAATAGGTTTAGATCCTCTATGAGGCAGACTAGATCAAACTAGGCTCCTCTGCCTATGATATAACCCTCAATATCTAACCTACTTGACTCTTCTGCATCAACTTCAAACTTACAACAACCGGACAATTATAGAACAACAACCCAAAACCCCAGAACTAATCGATAGACCCCTGACCTAGACCTCCTAGGATCTTATTTATATTAGTTTCTAAGCTTATAGCTGTTACAATATTTTTTCAAAACCTTAACCCTAACATGGTTAGGTCTAACTTCTTGTGCACCATGCATGCTCCTCCTCTTGCATGCTGCTTTCCCTCATGCGTGTTGCTTTTCCTGCCAGTTGTTCTTCTAAAAAATTAGGCCTTTCCTTCCAAAATTAGGTATTTGCTCAAGATAGGTCTACACCCAACAATGGTTGACATTGCACCCTAGTAAGTGGTCACTCTTAGGGATGGTTTTGCTACTAGGAGGTCCCCTTTACAAGTCATCGTGCTATTCCCGATCATACTTACCACTTTCCACACTTCATCCCCTCGCCCCCTCATCTTTTGGGATTTTCGGGTGTATTGACCCAAGAAAGGATTTTCCCTCATTTCATGGGAAGAAAGGGCTGAAGGCATAAAGGTTTGTAGATGGAAAAAGATAAAATCCAATCATAATCCTTCTATATGCTCACCCTGGGATCTCGGGGACATTGAAATATCTCTCATAAGAAACTTATGGGACTCGTGAAAAATAACAAATGCAAAAATGCCAACCAATGTAGAGCGTGTGTGGGAAATGTTTTTCATGCTTAGGTATAAGTCCGACACATTATATTCAACTTGGGAAAGCATAATGCGACCGAGGTAGAGCCAAGGTGGGAATTGTTTTTCATGCTTAGGTATAAGCACCACCTTGGATTCAAACTGGAAACATCTTAAAAGAACACAAGGCAATAAATGGGCTTGGAAAAAGGATGCATTGAAAATGAAGGTGCAACACACCCTCTACAAAGGCACCCATAAATGAGACACTACGATCCCTTGTATGTCATGAACCCCATGCCCAACAGTCTTTTCCCCATCCACTTCATATTCTACACATGGATTAGAGGGGGGGGGTCCACCTGGGAAACACTCCTTGACTTGGGGGATGATTCACCCAATAGGTCACTTTGTCAACCCTCCGATACCTAAACTTGGAAAGTTGCATAGGGTCTTTGAGCACTTTTTTAATTTGATGAGGTTTTTTTGATGCACATGCTTAGGTGACTCTTTTATTGATTTGATTTACTTGTCATGATATGTTTGACTTGAGATCCTTGGAGGGCGTATTCATTGTCTTTGAAAGACCTTGATTGGTGGACAATTTTGGAGGAACGAGCCTAGCTTGGGCTTCCTTGGGGCATGGAGCCCACAATATGGATACCATGATCCACACATCAAACGATGATGAAAAACTTTCGAGGATTGAGCAACACCTTGGATGACATCACCCAGCCCCTGCAATCCCAACGTTTTACCTTTGGAGGTCAAAACATCACATTTATAGGGCTTGACATCACCCTAGGGCTAGGGTTTGGTGTGGTGGTGTGGTTGACTTGACACTTGGCACCTTTTGGATGGAGAGAGGCCTTGGCTTGATAGAGGAGACCCTATTGCATGAGAGGGATGCCTTTGAAGGCCCAACGTTTCATCTCCAAGCTCAACAATTTTCTAAAAGTGCCAAAACGTTACCCTAAAGGGGTGACATCATGCTTCTTTTATGGTTTCTTATGTGCAAAATCAAATTTAAATTTTTAAAGGGGAAAAGTAACAGTTGTTGACCCCTCACTTTATGGTTTATCCTAAAGTTAAGTTGACACACACTTTTTATAGGATTTGTCTAAATAACGAGCATTTCTATTTTATTTTGAACATAGCTTTCCCATCTTGGAGAAGATACTTAGTTGAAATTTGTGCCCCTCTTGGGAAATTTACATCCCTCTTTTTTTAACTTTCTCATGTGATGGTTTATCTTTGCTATTGGATGGAGAGTTGATGCACTATCTCTCTTAGAGGATAATTATTTCATTGTGGTATATTTTTCTTGGTTAAAGAGGAGTTTATCTTGTTGATGCTTGGACTAGGTAAGGAATCTTTGCTTTGTTATTGCTTCTCTCTTAGTTGCAATGTTAATTTGCTAAGCTCTTGGGGAGTAAAAGGGCTTACACCCTCCTAGTAGTTCCTTGCTAGCATTGCTTGCCTTAGGAAGTAAAAGGGTTTACACCCGTAAGAGAGTGGAAAAGTTATCTCATTCATTTAAAGACTCCATAACCCAATATTTTTAGACACTAATCTATTGCATTGGAGAAATAAAATCATTGCATTGGTATACGTGAAAATACGAGATATTGAAATTGTCATAGTTGGAATCTTTTCTATGTTCTTTAAGCTTGATAAGGCCCATAGGGCGTCTTGATTGGATAAGTATATCTACCACTATTATAAAATTAAAGCTACAACCATTAGGGTTGCAAACAATTTCTCTCAAACTTTTAATTTTTGCTCTCTTTTCAACCGCCAAATTTTGCTAGAAAGTTTCCATAATAATCTACTTGTCATTTAACATATTTTGAGTGGTTTACTTGTAATTTTTTGTGGTTGGAATTTTATGCTGTAGAAATATTTTGCTACATCCATAAGGCTGATATAATATCTCTGCAATAACATCATACAACAACCCTCTAATACCACTAAAGTTTGTGCTAAAGTATTGGGAACTAATCTACATGTTTTGTGCTTCATTTCTCAATAAGCCTTTGATGCTTTGAGTGGTTATATCTGCAGTAATTAGCTTTGTCCCTTGCTGATATATATTCTTTTTTACTGCAGTAGTTTGGGAAAACAAGCTTAACTTGTTTTTCCACTTGATCTTTAGGCTTGTATGTTCATCTCTTCTTGTGTCTTGAGCAGGTACAACTACCTTCTGTAGGTACACTACTTCTTGAAAACCTTCCCTCATCAACAAGACTTAATACCAAGCCTTCCATATCTCTACAAATTGACCTATAGGCGATCCACTTCCATAACCTTAATTTCCATCTCATTTCCCCCTGGGGTCACCTGGGATTCCTCCCTTGTGTTGGATTTATCCATCACTAAAGAGAGGGGAGAGTTTATCTAAGGTGACAGTGGGTAGAATCTCCCACAGTTATCACCATCTCGTGGATTGGGTCAATATTTTCCCAACCTACAATTTGTGCGATAACATGCACAAGTGATTGAGAATCTTGGGCTAGAGACACAGGACCATCCACATCCATACCCCTTGAGTTGGGTAAGGAAAGATATGGAATTGAAGATAAGTAAGCAATGAAAATTCAAATTCGCCATGAGCTAGAACTATGTTGATGAAGTGGTTGCAAATGTGGTTCCTTTGAATGTATGCAAAGTCATCTTGGGAAGCCCATATTTGTATGTGAGGGATGCCATCTTCAAGATAAGAGATAATTGATATAGACTAGTCAAAGAGGTAAGATCATACGCCATGAATGCACACAAGGACAAATCCAAACTCTCTCTAGTCAACACTCATTGGGCTAGAAAAATCATGGGCAATATGAAGAAGTTCATCTTACTATTTTTAAGAGAAGGAAGAAAACAAGGAAAAGGCAACCAGTTGGATATGAAGGAATCCTTGGAAGGATGTAGTAGTGGAAAGAAGTGCCAACAATTACAACAATTGATAGAATCCCATAGGGAAGTGTTTCAAGAGCCTCAGGGACTCCCACCCAAACTCGAGGTTGAACATGAGATTCAATTGTTGTCAGAGTGACCACTACCAAACATAGGGATGTATAGGCAGTCCATCATCGAAGTAGATGAAGTGAAGAATCAACTGAAGAAATTGTTGGAGCAAGGATTCATTAGACCCAGTACATTGTTGTGTGGCTCACCCATCATTATGGCGCCAAAGAAGTACAAAAGATGGAGAATTTGCATTGACTGCCATGCCCTGAACAAGATTACCATCAATAATCGATATCCTTTGCCAAGGATTGATGACTTGTTGGATCAGTTGCAACAAGAAAAATTCTTCACCAAATTGGATTTGAAATATGACTACCATCAAGTAAGGATCAAAGTGGAGGATGTGTGGAAGACAACATTTAAAACATGACAAGGTTTGTACAAATGGTTGGTAATTCTTTTTGGTTTATGCAATGCACCTGCAAATTTTATGAGACTCATGAATGATGTGCTATGCCTCTTCATGGACTCCTTTGTAATAGTCTATCTAGATGACATACTAATCTTTAACAACACATGGAAAGGGCACTTCTCACATGTGACACAGGTACTTGAGACCTTAAAGAAGAATCAACTCATTGCCAACTTGAAAAAATGTGAGTTTGGGATGACGTCCTTAATTTATCTCAGACACATTATTAGAGGAGGAGAGTTGAGAGTGGACCCAAAGAAGATTGCAACCATCGCACAATGTCCTATCCCCACCAACGTGACAAAGGTTAGGATTTTTATGGGAGCATCCTAATATTTGAGGAAATTCATCATAATTTTTTCCACAACAACAACACCATTACATGCCTTGATTAACAATGGGAAGAGTTTTCTTGGGGGAAAACAACAACAAAGAGAATTTGAAGACTTAAAGGAAAAAATCAACAATGCTCCAGTTCTAGCTATGCCAAATTTGCAACAACCTTTTGAATTAGAAACTGATTCCAATGGATATGCATTAGGAGTAGTGCTAATGCAAGGAGGGAGGCTTGTATGCTACCATTCATAGCTATTTAATGGAGCGGTTCTTGACTACCCCACATATGATAAATAAATTTTTGCGATTGTGTAGGAAGTGAATAAGTGGAAGCATTACATACTGGGAAAAGAGACCATTATACACACGGATCATCAATCCATTCAGTATCTACAGAGCCAGAAGAAGATGCAATAGGTGAGGCACTACAAGTGGCTATGTTTCTTACAACAATTTCACCTATTGATCAAATACAAGAAAGGAGTCACAAATAAGCTAGCAAACATGTTGTCTATACCACCACTGAAGAATATTTTAGTGGTTGGAGTGATAATGCAACTTGAACCATTCACTCATACACTTCAGTGAAGACTATGAGGAAAATGAAGAATTCAGAGAAGTATATATGCAACTAAAGGAGAGGATGGTCATGGCCACGAAAGGGAATGAATACCACCTACAAGATGGAATGTTGTACAAGCTCAATAAACTATGCATACCTCAGGGGAGAAGAGCTCAATTGATGAGAGAAGCACACACATCTATATTTTCTGGGCATTTTGGTGTGACAAATATTGTGGAAAACCTACAATGATATGTGTATTTGCTAAATATGCAGGAGAAAGTGGCAAAATTTGTGAGAGGTTGTGTCCTTTGCTGCACTAGCAAGCCAAGTAACAAGAAACTTGGCCTGTACATGCCCCTACCAGTTCCCACCATGCCTTGGGAGAGCATCTCCATGGATTTTTTTGGAGGTTTTCCTATGAATCGTAAGGTCCATGTCTACATGTTTGTAGTGGTTGATCACTTCAGTAAAATGTGCGTGCTCATCCCATGTAAGAAGAAAATCTTGGGACGAGAGGCAACTGAGCTATTTTTCAGTCATGTCTGGGTACATTTTGGGTTGCCAATGTCGATCATATATGATCAAGACAACAGGTTTTGGGCAAGTTCTGGACAACATTGTGGGAAAGTATGGATACCAAATTGAATTATTCCACAACATTCCATCCTCAGACCGATGGACAAACCGAGGTTGTTAATCAAACGTTGGTACAATTGTTGAGAGGATACAACAATCGACATTCGAAGACTTGGGATGAACAAATGGTATACATCCAACATTCATACAACCAAGCACTCCATAATTCTACCAATAGGTATCCTTTCGAGACCTACCTTGGCTATTTACCTCCCTCACCATTTGGCATTGTGTATGGGAAACAACAAGATGGAGCAATACAAGGGGATGAATAGAAGGTGAGCACATTCATGGACTAAATCAAACAGATACATCTAAGGGTTCAAGTGTAGCTTGAGAAGAGTCAACAACGATATAAAGCTAGACACGACTAACATAGGGAAGACCACAAATTCTGTGTTGGAGATAAGGTCTGGCTATATCTCCACAAGGAATGATTGTAGGGAATGACAAAGAAGCTCAATCTTATCAGATATGGACCTTTTGATATCATTAGACATGTGAATGGGAATGCTTTTAGGATAATGCTTCCTCCCTATATGCAGATCATCTTAGTGGTAAATGTAGAATATTTGAAATTATTCAAACCCTCCATGCCGGATGAGGAAGAGGAACAATGGATTCTCTTGACCATGGAAGATTTTTCACCACACCCTTCACAAGAATTAAAAGAGGATTGTGGGGCTAAATATATGCACTATTAATTCCCAACATTAAATTGTCAACCAAGGAGTCATATAATTATAGGTGCAAGCATAAGAAATGCATGATTGGAGCCTAGTCTAGCCTAATCTAAACTAGTGCTGACAAAATAATCTTCAAACCCACACTACAGAATTTAAATGAAAACTACAGGAGATAAACACTAAGGATTCATCACTGGGACATATGAATAACTTAGTTCTATAAAGGCTTAGATCACAATCTTTCATGCACTCATGTGATGTTCGTGTGATTAATCATGAGTAGCTGACTTAAGTTTTATGTCCTTCAATGGATTCCTGTAGTGGTTAGCTAAGCTATGGGAAAACAAAGTTAAAGAAAACTAACTAAAGGGAAAAATAATCAAACAAATAGAAAATGAAATCTAAATTCAAACCATGCAAATGAGATGTTCCTCAAAGCTTCACCCAAGAATAGAAAGTTAGTTTTGTTTATATACGAAAATGAATGTGCGACTACGAGATTAATTTTGTTTAGGTACAAGAATGTGTTGGTGTGGGATTTATGTACAAGAATGAGATTGTTTTGTATGGATATTCCATTTAATGCTACGTACGAAGAACTTACAATATGCAACAATATATATTTATACTTCAAAAAACAACACACAATATATTATTAACAAAATGACAACATATATGAAACAACAAAACATTATATACATAACAATATAAGAAACCACACATATATTTATTAACAAAAACATTATATACATAACAATATAAGAAACCACACATATATTTATTAACAAAACAATATGATAGTAATTAACTATTTAACATTATGTAACAACAACATAATTAAATCACAATATAATTAACCATCTAACAATAACAATAAAATAACAATTATCAAACTAAACATTATAATGATATATATATACAACTCACAAAATTATTTATTTAACACAACCTAAAATATAAAGAAACAAAACAAAAACTAAACACATATAACAATATCAAAATGAAACAATATAAATAAATGAAACAATATAAATAAATGAAACAATATAAACAAATATAAGGAAATAATACCATACAAAAATATAAACAAATATAAATGAAACAATATCAAAACGAAACAACATATAACCGTATCAAAACAAAACAATATAAACATATATAAAGAAACGAAATAATACCAGAATGGAACAACATATAACTCTTGCAATGTGATATAAAACAATGGAGACAGTAAATAACAATGGAGACAGTAAATATATGGCACAAGAAAAACAACATTATAATAGAATTTGAACAATGTACAGAGTGATACTAAGAGACCGTTGCAGAGGAGTGCTCAAATAATGACAGAATGATGCGCGATCTGAAATTAGTGTATGGAAGAAGGGAAGACGACGTTGATTTGAGGAGAAATCTCACAAAATTATCAAGTTAAAATAATACATACTAAAATTAAACGCACACAATAATTAATCAAAACAACAATCTAATTAATAAATAAAAAAATGAAAGAAATTAAAAGCACCCAAATCTAATTAATAGATAGAAAAAAATAAATTAAATGCACACAAATCTAATTAATAAAAATAATAAATTGAACGCACACAAATCTAATTAATAAATAAAATGGCTAGGATGTAACTGTATCGAGGGGCCCTTCCCGACTTGGGAAACCCTCCTGGAGAAGCTAACTCAGATTAAAATAATCAATGCAAAAAATTGTAGCGAGGATCAATTCTTCATTTTATTAAAAATAGGCTTCCACTCTCCCGTAATACAATAGCAATGTTCTTCTTGTTGAATTTTGATGCTTTAGCTCATGCACATGTGGTTTATTTCATTTAGCATGTACTTGAAACATAAACATGTTAAGGTTTAAGCTATTGTTAGAGTTCTTTGCATTTCACTAGATAACAATAGCATAGATAGGATCACTGAGAAATACACAATCACAAGAGACACATCATTTATCCCGGGAAAACCTCATGGGGGAGAAAACCCAACAAAACTTCCTTATTATAGATAGCCAATACAATGCCAAGAGATAACTCAAACAAATACATAAATTCCTCTCCCAAGAATGCGCCTCTCTCTTTCTCTCTCTCTCTCTCTCTCTCTCTTCTCCAACCGCATCTCCAAAACTTGATTCTCAATGAACAAGTGAGTGTGTGTCTAAGTGAGGCGCTAGCCTCCTTATTTATACAACTCTGGCACATGTGGACGGAGGTGCCTCTTCATTGGCAGGGACGACTTCTTCTTCTAGGTGGTTATAGCCACCTTTAATATATTTTGGGGCCTCTTTAATATATTATGGGGATGACTTCTTATTCTGCCTATTACAATTATGTTTTGACCAATCCTCAAAATGGTATTTGGTCTTTTACAATAACCAACATGATCAATCCACAATAGGGGATATATCTAATGAATAATACAACAATAATAATTAGAATACACTTTGCAGTTACAATATTTCAACACTCCCCCTTAACAAGAAGGGTATTCTACAACAACATCAGGCGAGAGAGAGGACAACATCATCAACAACATTAGGTGGGTGAGAGGACAACATCATCAATATCATATTGGAACATTGACTAGCGTATCTATAAATCATCGGAAGTTTTTCTCATCGACAACATCGTCATTGTCAATGGAATGAAATCGTCATCTGCATCAATATGGATTAGTATGAAACTAATACATCATCATCACAGCACGAGGCTGGTCACATCATCACAGCACGAGGCTGGCTCATCATCACAGCACAAGGCTGGCACAGTACACAACAATTAAGCTGGAATCACAACAAAACAATTAAGATGGAAACACAGTACTAGACTGGCTTTACGTCACAACAATTAAGCTAGAAGCACAGTACTAGCCTGACATATCTCAACACAACAATTAAGCTGGAAACACAATACTAGACTGGATTTACGTCACAACAATTAAGATGGAAGCACGATACTAGGCTGACATATCTCAACACAAAATTTAAGCTGGAAACACAGTACCAGACTGGCTTTACATCACAACAATTAAGCTGGAAGCACAGTACTAGGCTGGCTTTACATCATAGAAATCAAGCTGGAAGCATAGTACTAGGCTAGCATATCTCAACACAACAATTAAGCTGGAAACACAGTACTAGATTGGCTTTATGTCACAACAATTAAGTTGGAAGCATAGTACTACGCTGGCATATCTCAACACAACAATTAAGCTGGAAACACAGTACTAGGCTAGCATATCTCAACACAACAATTAAGCTGGAAACACA
>SNQJ01S0035318.1:0-35984 GCA_010110895.2 Picea sitchensis
AACTTGGCTTTCTTCTTACTGAGCTTTCTAGCCTTCTTTCTTGTAAGCTCAGTTATTGGGTTCCTTTTTCCATTCTAATTCTTATCTTCTCTTAGCATAGTAACTTCGCGTTGTTGATGATCTTTCCTAGGGTTCGAGTGTAATACTTATTCTCTTTCTAGAGTAGGTGCTCTATTCTCCTGTATGGATAGTTTCTTCAATTCTTACTGTGTTCTTTCAACTTCTACAGCTAGGCTTCTGGCCCTGAGTGGCTTCGACTTGTCCTCCTATTCTTCTATCAAGTGCGCTATTCTTTGAGCCATGAAATCTTTCAATTCTTTCTTTTTCTGTTCTAGAGCTTCCTCCTCTTTTCTTTGTGTCTGATCTTTCACATTCCAGGTCCTTCCTAGCAAAATAGCAAATGGAGATATGTTCTCAATAAACTTAAGGACCTCAAATTATTCCTTTGTCAACGTTCCATGAGTACTCATAGATGTTTGGGTAAGTCTTCCACATAGGGTTATCAACTTTCCTCTAAATAATCCTACTCTTCCCAATGAAGGAATAATAGCTGGCTTTCCTTAAATTTCCCAGGTTCTTTCTATCATGATATTCATCTGTGTTTCCTCATCCAGAACACAGTCTATGTCGAAGTCTCCTATTCTTGTTTCTATGAACTCTTTTTCTTTGAAGATCTCTAATAAGTTGATATTTATGTGATCATTCAGGGTTTCTTTCATTTGCAGTAATACAGTCTCTGATTCTTTCTGGGGTTCTGCCATGGTCTTAGTTTCTTGGCCTTCCTCAGGGTTTTCTTGTCTCATATTCATTCTTCCAACCTTAGCAATCATTCTAGAGCAATACAAAACTTCATGATCCACAGCTTTACAACAGAGACATATAGGGTTTCTACCACGACATTCCTTAGCGAGATGTCTCGGTCTTATGCAGCTGTAACAAATAGTTAAACCTATCTTTCTCTCAAATGATCCCCAGCCTTTCCTATATTGCGCACTAGTATCATAGTAGCTAACCTACAAAAAATTCTTTCTAGGATCCTGCATCCATTTCTTAGTTCAAACATTCTTTCTATGCATAGGAATCACATATCTTTCATTATGTCTATTAGATCTACTCATATCAAACCTTCTTTCTTCTAGATGTGCCCTAGATTTCACGCTGGGAATTTTTTTATCAAACATACCTATATACATACTCTTGAAACAAAAATTTCCACTAATATTATCTTTATCAGAGCACAAACCTTCAAGATCTTACCTCTTTTCTTCAGTTCTGACTTTTCTTTTTAGCACAAAGATTCACAAATCAAGTAGAGTATTGTTGTTGGCACAAGGGCAGACCTAGGGTTTAACACTACAACAACAGACCAACAAAACCCTAACTACCGGCCCTTTCGGAAACACCTGTGAAGCAGATGAAGTCTCACCCGAGGTAGAGGCAGGGGTGGTTGCAAGACTCAGGTGTATGCAACCTTAGCTGGGACATAGATCTGTGATTATATCATTTACAAATCACTTGTCATAGATCATTCATCAATATTCGACCCTTATCATATTGCACAGATAACACAAAACTTTGCAGTATCAATGTATTCAGACACTTATCATCAACAGGTTATCCAGATCTAACAGATTAAGAACTTAGCATACACTTGTAGATCAGATCTAGCATTCTATACACCATAAGCACTAATCATAAACTTATATAACAGATCTATCTACTTATCTCAAGCACTTAGCAAAAGAAGATATAAACACATCAAGTTGAAGCACAAAGAATAACACATAGATTTATGTGGTTCACCCCCACCCTAGGGCTACGTCCACCAACTCTTCTTCTTTATTAGTGTCTTCAATCAGTTACAACACAGAGCCTCAAAAAACCTACTTCGCACAGGACAGAATATCTGCGCAGCTCGCTAGATCCTTATTCCTTACATTTATAGCACCAAGCCTTCTATGACTTCTTACAACAACTTGCACTTAGCTTTGGAAGCCTTTTACAATCATGCACAGAGATCTTACAAAATACTACGTGCACTTAGCTTACATTCACATCACACAGATGCACCACTACCACTTCATGACTACTTCCCCCCCTCTTTACATCGCCTAGACCTCTATTTATATATTACAAAATGGGCCTAAGCGTGAGTAAACTCACGGGCCGACATCCCTTTCCTGTTACATTATCCCAAAAACCCAAAAGGGGGCCCAAAGTGGGCCGAGATTCCATGATCTTCGCTTCATCTTGTGCTCCATCTTCAACAGGCTGTCAAAGTCCCAAAAACGGTCAAATATGACCAAGTAACTCCAAAACTTGGTCAAGGGCCAACAGGCCCCCAACATTCACCTGTGACTCATCTCGAGTCACTAAGATTTGTGCAATTTTGCCTTGAATGCGTCAAGCTTCGCTCGAGTTTCTTCGACTTGTTGCATTGCTATAGCCTCTTGCTCAGTGAACTTCTGGATTACTACATCATTTACGGGTCTTTCCAGGCGTTGTTTTGCGGTGATGACAACCTGTTCGAGCCCTGCTCCTTGGCTTTCGATTTTGGTGATCAGTTGACAGGCCTTCTCCTACACTGGTTGAAGTTGTTGGGAGACTTCCATCACTTTTCTCTAGATTGTGTGGAGTTGTTGTTGGGTCGTGCACTTCTTTGGAAACCTCTTCATTCTTTCAACTGGTGACAAGGTCTTGAGCTGCACTTGTAAAGTATTTGCACGTTGTTTTTCTTCTTGGAGCTGCACCTCTACTGTCTGCAACTCTGGGTTCTCTGTGAGTTTCTAATAAGTCTAAGCACTCCTAGAGCTAAGCTTCTTGAATTCCAAAGAAAGGGATTTTAATCAGCCAACTACATTGTGGGCAGTTGCCTCTCTTAAATCTCTTATTTCTTGAGGAGTCTCTGGTATGGTATGAAGTTCCAGATATGTGATGCATTGTTGCAATTGTTGGATCACTTCTTCAAGTTGTGCCACCTATTGTGGGATTCTCTCTGTGGCCTATACTTCGACAACGGTCACAGAGCGGAGTGCTCTGTTGACTAATTTTTTTACCTCAAGCTACTCTGCAAGCAACTGTTCCTTGATTTTTTGTAGTGCTATTTTCTCTTCATCCCATTTTTCTTGTAGGGTGAGATTTTCCTTTTCCGTAGTACATCTGTGGTCCTCAAGGTCTTTCTATACTTGTGCTAAAGCCTGGGTGGCTTGTGATGTCTCTTCTTGAGCTCATTGAATGTGAGCTTTGACTGTATCAGCAATCCTGTGTAGTTGGGCTGGCTCATCACCTATTGTTGGTGTTTCTGATGGAAAGGACGCAGTGGAAACTATGTGGCTCAACTGTATTGCTTGTTGTACTCCTTGAATTTTGTCTCTGGTGCGACTGAACACTTCCTCTTGTTTGGCTTCCTTCTTTTCTTCTATCTCGAGCGAAGTATCGTTCAGTGCAACGACTATGAAGTCGAATTCATCGGGAGTGAGAACAGTCTTGAACTTGGTTCTGGTGGCCTTAACTTTCTTCCTGGACAAAGGCTTTGGCGGGGTAACCTTTCTTTTCTTGGATGGATCCTCCTCCTCTCTTGACGGTGTAACTTCGCCTCTATTTTTCTCGAATTTTGTGCCTCCTAGATCTCCACCATCACCTCCCTGCTCAGGTGAGATCGAAGTGGTCTTTGTCGATGTGCTATGAACATCCTACACTTCGTCATCTTTCTTCTTCTTGCTCGGTCCAGGATTGTCCGGTATAGTTTCAGGGCTATCTACATCGGACATCTCTGCGGGGTTCGCTAAGATGAGGAGGTTTGTCGACCACTCCTTGGTGATTTCTTCCATATCTTCTTCTGTTAACTTATAATAGGATTGTAACTGTTGCTTGTGTTCGTCAGCACGTGTAGTGATGTAGATAAAGTGTCTGTCTATGCTGAACTTCATCAGGGGCCGAAACCTGTAGAGGGTGTTTGGAGTGATGCACGATGTAGACTAGATAGTGATCTTCAATTGATTATAGTAGGCAGGGAAGACAACATTGGACTGCCATTGCTTGTTCATGTCACTGGAGTACCACAACATACAGAACTTCACAACTAGTGGTTTGAAGGGTTCGATATCTGGAAAAGTGGCTCCTTCTGGTAGCTCTCAGGTGATGAAGGCTATCAATATGAGCAACCAACTGAAGTGGAACTCATATCCTTGGTCCTGCACTTCTCTGTAGTCCAATTCTAGTTGGTTTACCAAGTACTGTTCCCAATTCATATGTATTCCCTCCACGCACTTTCCTGCGAGGTCAACTACAAATCGAGTCACTTGGATTGGTCTATTCTTGTGAACCAGCTTTTCTATAATCAGTTGACATGCAAGGTGTACTGCGTCATTCTGAATTGAGGCTACCTCGTAACCTCACATACCCTTGTCTACATCTCCATAGGTCTCCTTTATTCTATGCGCTAATGCTATGTCTGAGGTCTTTCCAGGGTAGAATTCTTGTGGGTCAGGGCCCTGCATGCTCAGCCCTGTGATCCGATTGATCAAGTTCAGATCCACAGTGATGCAATGTTTCAGCCATAGGTATCCTCCGTGATAGAAGGACAATAGAAATTTCACGCAGGCATTCAATTCCTAGTGCCTGTCGAAGTGCGAGATCTTCATCACATTAAGCAGTGTGGACTGCGCGAGGTTCTGGGTCCATGACTGTGGGATAATCTTCGATTTTTTTCCTTTGGTCCTGTTTAATTACTTGTGTGGGGCAAGTGTGTTGTAATCTTTCCTGTCTCCAAGGTTGAAGTCACTAAATTTCAAGGCTGCGAGCTTGTCCTGATCAGTGCGAACCACGGGTACTCCTTTCAGAAGGTATGCGGTGATCAAAGT
Organism: Picea sitchensis; assembly: GCA_010110895.2. Classification (NCBI taxonomy): domain Eukaryota; kingdom Viridiplantae; phylum Streptophyta; class Pinopsida; order Pinales; family Pinaceae; genus Picea; species Picea sitchensis. The sequence goes on from SNQJ01S0035318.1 coordinate 4,863, forward strand.
GTACTCAAAGTCTCGAGGTATGTTGTCATAATTGATAGCGCCGCTCAGAGGTGGTATATAAGAAGGTAGAATGCGCGGAATAAGCTTGGCATTTGCGATGTCGTCTCTGTGCTTAGTGTACCTCTCATCGATTGGTCGGGATGGTCCGGCTCAAGCAGTGGATGGAGAGGCTACCAGTCCTCTCGTTGACGATGCTTGGATTCCTATAGATAACCCTCATTCAGACATTACTCTCTTAGTCATTAAGTCAATCAAAACTTCTTCGACTACATTCTCTACAATGCTAAGCTCGTCCGACATACAGGCTCAGGATCAATTGTGAGCTGAATTCACGGTGCAAAATAATCTCAGGCTTTGGGCTCAAGTTCTTAGTTAGCAAAAGTATTCTCGGTACGGGGCGCGACAGAATAAATAAGAAATTTAGCAATGGTCTTCTTTCAATGGGTATAAGGCATCATGAACTCGTGTTCTGTCCATTATGGCACAGTCTAACAGTCTAGAGGCAAACCATCAATTCTTTTCCAACCATTCAGAGCAATAGTCGAACGAATATATCGACTTCCAACAACTATATTGCTTCTCCATGGCGAAGTGGCCTATGTCATTGTTATGATATCCTAGCGAAGCTCCAATTCTGCAAAGTTTCTTTCTACGAGGTACCCTCTAGAATCTTCTTTAATTTCTCATTCTTGGCCTTCTTCTTACTTAGCTTTCTAGCCTTCTTCCCTGTGAGCTTCGTCTCAGTGGTTTTTTTCCCATTCTGATTCTTATTTTCCTTGGAAATAGTCACTTCGTGTTGCTGAGATTCTTTCCTAAGATTCAGGGGTAATACTTCATATATATCTGAGATAGATACTTCAATATTCTGTGAGTCCTCTGATTCTCTTGCAGCTTTGACATCTGGGCTTCTAGTGTCAAGTAGCTTTGATTCGTTCTTTTGTTCTTCAATCAGCTGTGTGATCCTTCTGGTCATGAAATCTGTTAACTCTTTTCTTTTTTGTTCTAAAACATTTTCTTCTACCTTTTTTCTGGCTTGATCTCTTTCAATTCAAGGTCTTCCAAGTAACATAGTAAACAGGGCGTTGTCCTCAATAAATTTGACAATCTCATAGTCTTCCTCTGTCGAAGTTCCATTAGCATTCATAGATATCTGAGTGAGCCTTCCACATAACATCATCAATTTTCCTTTGAATAGTCCTATTCCTCCTAATGAAGGGGTCAGAGTAGGCTTCACTATAGCTTCCCAAGTTCTTTCTGGCATAATGTTTACTTGTGTCTCTTCATCAAGGATAGAGTCAATGTCAAAGTCCCCTATTCTTACTTCAATGCATTCTTTTTCTCTGAAAATCTCTAATAATTTGACATGTCAGTGTTCATTCAAGGTTTCTTTCATCTGTATCAATAACTTCTCCGTCTCTTGTTGAGGTTCTGCCTTTTCTGGATCTACCTCAGGGTTTTCTTGATTCAGATTCATTCCTTTGAGCTTAGCAATCATTCTAGGACAATCCAAAACATCATGGTCCATAGCCTTGCAACAAAGACAACTACATCTTTTACCAGGGCATTCTTTAGCAAGATGTCCAGGTTTGCTACAGCTATAACAAAGAGTTAATCCTCTCTTTCTTTTAAATGATCCCCAACTTTTTCTGTACTTCGCACTAGGGTCATAGAAGTTAACCTACAAAAAATTATTTCTAGGATCTTGCATCCATTTGTTAGTCCAAGCATTCTTTCTATGCATAGGTATAACATATTTATCACTATGCTTATCAGATCTATTCATATCAAACTTTATTTCATCTATCAGTGCCCTAGTTTTTAAGCTAGGATAAATTCTATTAAACATGCCTAAATCCATGCTTTAGAAACAAAAAATTTCACTTGTCTTACTTCTACAGAGCACAAAGCTTTCAGATCTAAGAACTTTTCAACTATTCTTACCTTCTTTTTTTTTTTTTTATGTTTAGAGCACAAAGCTTACAAATCTTACCTCTTTTCTGCAGATCTGACCTTTTTTCCTTAGATCGGGCCTCCTTCTTTCAGATCAGGTCTCTTTCTTTCAGATCTGAGTTTATAAATCGGGTAGGATACTGCACACTAAGGCACAGATATATGCACAGAGCTTCCACAGTTTTCTTCACACAAAGCTTCTCCTCAGTTCCTAGCAATCACAGTTTCGGTCTTGGTAATAGAACCATTTGTTGGCATAAGGGAAGACCCAAGGTTCAATGCTACAACAACGTACCAACAAAACCCTAACTACCGGCCCTTTTGGTAACACCTGCGAAGCAGATGAAGTCTCACTCGATGTAGAGGCAGGGGTGGTTGCAAGACTCAGGTGTCTGCAACCTTAGCTGGGACACAGATCTATGATTATATCATTTATAGAGCACTTGGCATAGATCATTCATCAATATTTGACCCTTATCATACTGCACAGATAGCACAAAACTTCGCAATATCAATGTATTCAGGCACTTATCATCAACATGTTATCCAGATCTAATAGATTAAGCACTTAGCATACACTTGCAGATCAGATCTAACATTCTATACATCATAAGCACTAAGCATAAACTTATATAACATATCTATCTACTTATCTCAAGCACTTAGCAAAAGAAGATATAAACACATCAAGTCGAAGCACAAAGCATAACACACATATTTACATGGTTCACCCCCACCCTGGGGCTACGTCCACCAACTCTTATTCTTTATTAGTGTCTTCAATTAGTTACATCACAGAGCCTCAAAAACCCTACTTCAGATAGGACAGAAGATCTGCGCAGCTCCCTAGATCCTTCTTCCTTACGTTTACAGCATCAAGCCTTCTATGACTTATTACAACAACTTGCACTTATCTATGGAAGCCTTTTACAATCATGCACAAAGCTATTACAAAATCATATGTGCACTTATCTTACATTCACATCCCATAGATGCACCACTACCACTTCATGACTACTTCCCCCCTCTTTACATCGCCTAGACCTCCATTTATATATTACAAAATGGGCCTAAGCATGAGTAAACTCATGGGCCGACATCCCTTTCCCGTTACATTATCCCAAAAACCCAAAAGGGGGCCCAAAGTGGGCCTAGATTCCGTGATCTTCGCTCCGTCTTGCGCTCCATCTTCGACAGGCTGTCAAAGTCCCAAAAACGGTCAAATATGACCAAGAAACTCCAAAACTTGGTCAAGGGCCAACAACTACGCACTAGAGAAACAGATCTACGCACATAGCTTTCCTTATTTTCCTTAGTTCCCAACAATCACAGTTTCAAGTCCTGGCAACAGGACCATTTTTTGGAAAGGGGGAAGACCCGGGGTTCAACACTACAATAATGCACCAACAAAACCCTAACTATCGTCCCTTTCGGCAACACCTGCGAAGCAGATGAAGTCTCACCCGAGGTAGAGGCAGGGGTGGTTGTAGGAAACAGGTGTATGCAACCTTAGCTGGGACACAGATCTGTGATTACAATGCCTTAACAGAGCACTTAGCAGTTATAGTTCATTAGTACTCAACCTTAGTTTACAGTGTAGATAAACTCTAATAACAGAGCATCACAATATTCACCCAGATCTCATATATTAAAGCACTAAGCATAGCAATATAGATCAAACCTGGCATCTTATTCACATCTATAGGCACTAAGCTATCATATTCATCTAAGCATACATCATTACATTAAGCATAAATCACATAAACACTAAAACAACCATAATGCACAAAGAAACCATAACACAGGATATACGTGGTTCACCCCTAGCCTGGGGCTACATCCACCAACTCTTCTTCTCTTTATTATCTTCTATCAAGTTTCTTACAAGCACAAAGCATCAAAACCCTAATCCACATAGGATAGGAGATATGCGCGCACTTCGCCAGATCCTCCTTCCCCGAGTTACAGTACAAGATCTCCTCACACAGTCTGTGCACAAAGCACTACAAATGACCATACACTGAGCATATAGCCTCTTACAATTACTTGCACTTAGCACAATACTTAGCACCTAGCATCAAACATTGGCTCCTTCTTACATCGCCTATATTTCTATTTAGACATTACAAAAAGGGCCTAAATATGGGTAAACCCCTAGGTCGACATCCCCATACCCGTTACATAAGCCCACAACTGAAAAATCCCTAAACAAGGGGCCGAGATCCCTCGATCTCCGCTTCATCTTGTGCTCCACCTTCGACAGCCTGTCTAAGCCCCAAAAATAGGTCAAACTTGACCAAGGATCTCCAAAACTTGGTCAAGGGACAACAATCATTATCTAATCTAACTAAATACATTCTAGAAAAGCATAAGTATAGTAAAATAATTTTATACTAAGTACTTTAGGAACATAATAACTAACATACCAAACATTCGAGATCATTTTTTCTCCAATTCTAGGAAGAAAAACTTTCACTGAACCTTTTCCATAAGGTGTGTGTGTCGTATCACCAACCAAAAATATCGAATTTAGTTGACATTCTTGAAATGTCCAAAATAAGTCACGTCGAAAAGTCATATGTTGAGTAGCTCGAGTATCCAATATCTAAGCATCTTCATAGTCATTTTTAAGAGAATAATGTGAAACTTATAAGGCTATTGATTCATAATTTTGAAGCGCAGTAAATACATATTCTGAAGCATCATCGTCTCGATCATTAGCATATTGCACTGAAGTGGATTGTTGCTTAAAATTTGGTATTTTCTCGATTGGAGTGCAACAATATTTTGCATAATGAAAATTTTGGTTTCACTATATGCATACAACTTGACTAAAATCTGTCTCTTCCATGTTGATTATTACGATTTTGAGTCATTCTGATTGACTTATCCTAAAGTTGTTTGATCTTTGTTGAAAACTTTTGGTTTCTCTTCCTTGACTAATGAATCCTCATCAATATATCACAACTAATGCATCCTCATCAATCACATAATACCCAACAACTATTAAAGCATCCTTGTTCAAACCATAGGAATATCCATTGGGTCAAGAGAGTTGTGCCCATTCAAGGACACCATGCTTGAAAGGAGGAAAAATAGTAGTCACCTTAGTAACACCTTGACCAATCAATTGATTTATCTTGTAAGTAATGAAAAACTTAAGTATTTTTTCATGTTGTAGTGTTCCTTAACCCTTAAACTTGGAACACAACCAAGTATATAGATCATATAATTGAAATAACTAAATATAAGAGACAATAATATGAGAGATGTAAAATATACCCTTGTATTAAGATAAATTGATGAAAACAAATGCTCACATTCCTCTTAAGGTGGAGTGACCTTTCACTAAGCAGAGGTCCAAATACAACAACACATGACCAACATTCCATAGTCTCCTTTCTTTTTAAATGTATTTTTAATAGAAAAAAATTGTTAAGCCCTAGTGTTGTACAGATTTTCACCCTGCAGGAACTGAACTCCCTTAGGTTCTATCAATGCCTAACAGGAATAGAGACATAAACTAAGGATGTTCCTAGATCTTATTCATACATGAAAAACTCCCAAAGATCAAAGTGAACATGCATGGATTGACAACATATCTAATAGTATATCATAGCACATCATTATACTAATTCTCTAATAATGAATACATAAACTTTATATGAACAATTAGATAGAGGGAAACATCCAATATGTCTTCTATTAATCAAAGAAGCAATATTACAACTTACAGATGTAGACTGAAGAGATGGCCTCCTTCCAAGCTCATTTCCCAAGTATTGCAACCAAATCACTAGAGTAACCTTGCTAGCTCTTTCCTCCCTCTTTTCCATGGGAAATGGCTTAGTTCTAATAGGGATTTAGGGATAAGGCCATATAGTTATTAGGATAAGATTCTTGAGCTCATAATGGAAGATTTCTCGAGGATAAAACCCAAGAAATCAGTGGGAGGTCCTATCCATCGAAACCAAATCCATAAATAGGAGCTTTTAGACTTGGTAACTCCATAGACACATAGACAGAGCGATCGGTTGCTCCTTCGCAAGCCAAAAGGAGAGACCATCACTTTTGATTGCCCCCTCAATGAAGTAAAAAGGTGACCAAACCTTTTCAGTCACTCTTTTAATGAAGGAAGGGGGTGACCAAAAAGAAACTCAATTGAAAACCAAAGGAAAAATTAGTAGGTTTTAAGGGTTAAAATGAGGGGTTTCTAGGGGATCATGACCTAGATATTAGGTTATATTTAGGTGATAATGACCTAATGATTAGGTGGAAAATAACTTGATAACACTCTGACAAATCCCCATGTTAAGTATAAAACCCATTAGTAATCCATAGCTATTGAATTATTACATTTCTAGTGTTATATATGTATGTAATCTAGAACCATTCATTTCTCTCTCTCTCTCTCTCTCTCTCTCTCTCTCTCTCTCTCTCTCTCTCTCTCCACACACACACACACACTAAGGAGACCTAGTCTTATGATCATCTTGTCTCATCTCATCTTGTCTTCTGATTGGATATATTGTAAAAGGAGGTTTTCCCCTTGAAGTGGACTATATTAAATGAATTTTGATCATTTTTAAGGCATTGGATCATAACATTTGGTGAAAGGGAATTTGATGTGGGGGATTGGGCATTTTTTAGGTGACATGGGAAGATGAGTTATTCATGCAGAAATACCCATAGTTAGTCAAGTGTTGAGGAAAAATCTTGTTTGAAGGGAAGGGGCATGTTAAACCCTAGTAAAAGCCTCGTGTTAAGTATAAAACTCCTTATTAATCCCTAGATATTGAATTATTACATTTCTAGTTTTATATTTGTATGTAGGATAGAACCCTTCATTGTACCCTTTCATTGTAATTGTACCCTTTGTAAGAAACATAGTATTAGGATTATCTTATCTCATCTCATATCGTCTTCTAAATTATATATATTGCAAAAGGAGGTTTCCCCCTCGAAGTGGATTGTATTCATTGAATTTTTATCATTTTTAAAGCATTGGATCATAACAGAAACCCTAACTACTTGTGGTCCCATCAATAATGGGTACCAACTACCTAGTGGGCTTATAAACTGGACCCTTTTACATTAAATAATTATCCACCATTATCTAATGGCCTTATTCAAAGAGGATGGATTCATACAAAAATTAACTGACTCCTAGGTAGCCTAAAGTAGGGAGGCTAGGGTAGGAATATAACATGCCCTCCATTTAAAAATAAGTGTTGTACTCAAGGCAGAAGATTAGAAAATTGTTGTAGAATCATGGCTAGTTCCTGTGTGGCATATTTTTGTGGCATGCATTTCCACTAGATTAATACTTTACTAATTTTTCATTGGTGCAATTGACACTCTCTAGTATCCAATACTTCTGCCTACTGAAGTCAAATGGAACCTTCTTCATCAAGTTTTGGTAAGTTTGTTTGCACCTTGCATGTTGATCATACAACCTTATTTAGACAATACACATGAAATACTAGATGAATCATGGAGAGTGCTAGAAGAGCTAGTTTGTAGGCCACTTTTCCAATGTGTTGGATGATCTCATAGGGTCCATAGAACTTTGGTGCTAATTTACGAGTTTTTTTGTCTTTGAGTAATGTTTGTTTATACAATTGAAGTTGAAGAAACACCTAACCCTCTACTACAAAAGAATGTTCAGAATTATTTTGGTACACTTGTCGCTTCATTCTATATTGATACATATCCAAACTATCCTTTATTATGTGAATAATGGATTCTTCAGTGTGGAGTGTGTGATCCACTACCAAAATCTTGGAAGTGACTGGTAAATATGAAGTGACTAACAATGGTTTTTAGCCATGAACAACTTCATATGGGGTCCTTTTGTTAGATCCATGATAAGAGGTATTGTACCACCATTCTACGAGGCGAAGACATTATGCCCATTGGTGTGGTTTTTTAGTGGAAAAGCATCTCAAATAGGTTTCTAGGAACTTATTGACCAATTCAATATGACCATTTGTTTGGGGGCGATATGCAGTACTCATTTTCAACCGAGTACCCTATTGTTTGAACAAATCCTACCAAAATTTGCTAGTGAAGGTAGGGTCCCAATCTCAGACATTAGAAGTGGGCATGCCATGTAACTTTAAAATATGATCAAGAAAGACCTAGAAAACTAAGGAGGGAGTAAATGGATGTGGTAAGGCACAAAAATGAGCATATTTGGAGAGATGGTTGACCACAACCATGATCAAATATTTTTTTCCTATCCTCAGAAGTCCCACTATAAAATCAATAGAAATGCCATTCCATATATGTGTTGGGATTAGTAGTAGTTATAGTTCCCTTAGTATGTTTATTGTGCAATGTGTTCCCCTTGTTTCTTTGGAAAGTGTCATAGGTTGCTACAAAATCATGGATGTTGGTTTTCATTCCCTCCCAAAAAAATGAGTGCTTAGATCGTTCATATGTTTTATGAAATCCACAGTGACATGCCCTAGGTGATGAATGAAATTCCTCTAAGATTATTTTTTTTAGGAAGAATTATTTACTAGAACAAATCACCCTTTATATCACAATGTATCTAGCGACCATGTATACCCTTTAAGAGGTTTGGGATCTTCTTGAAGCCCGTGGATGAGTTGAATGATATTTCCATTTACCAACTATTCTTGATTATCTTCCTCAAGCTAACTTGGAATAAGTAAATACAGGGAAAAGAAGGATCCATCGTCCTCAAATTTTTTGTACAAGGCATCAACTACCAAATTGTCTTTACCCTTCTTATATATATAGCCATAATCATACCCTGATAGCTTGGTGACCCACTTATGCTACTTTGGTGAGGATAACCTTTCGTTGATCCAAATTTGTGATCAATATTTTTTTTCATTTACCAATCCATAAAATTCTTCCCTTGTTTTTCTTTTTCTTTTTAGTCCCTTTAATTAGTCTCTCTTTTCCCCTTTGTCAAGTTTTCCAACACTTAGTCAAACTTAAGTTATGCGGGAAAAGAAATTCGGGAGTAGAACAAACCCATAACCCACATGTATTTAGGTTCACAGGTCTGCAATCATGTGTACTACATTTTGCACCTCTTACCTTCACGCTTCCCAAATCACACATTTTTCACCTTTCAACACTTAAACATTTTTCTTGAAATGCAGATGCAATGCAAATAACCATCTGATTAGCCTTTTTGTTGAGTCTCTAGGTCCATTGATTTGAAAATTCTTAGACGCCACTAATTTATTTACATATATACATGTAGTATCTAACTTGATCCATAATAATTTACTAATTGTATTGGGGTGGTTTGCAGAATTCTAATGATGTGATTTTTACCCAAAAAACTCATAAACTGAATATTATCTTGCTTGAAGATAATGAGATGACACAACAAAACATAAAATAACTCAAATTACATACTTTTGTTTCATCTTTAAGTTCCATTCAATCAATTGAAAACTTCCTTCTCCATCTCAAGAATAAAAAATCACATGTAAAATGACTCACACATGCCAATTTAATGGATGCTCTTAAATTCCATTACTCAAAAGAAGAAAATAACTACATCATTGAAATCCTTTTGAAATTATGAAATGCTTGACTATAAAGTCAACCAATTTCCAAACTACCTCAATTTCACTCTCTTTGGCACACAAAACAATGCATTAAATGCCCATTAATGACAAATTGAGAATTTTTTTTACAAATGACCTCAAATCACAAAAAAACCCTAATATTCATGATCCTTGTGAAAAAAAATCATAATTGATATAAAAACACTTGAAATTCCATCAAGGTACCATTTGGCATGCTTTACAGTGCAACACAAATTAAGCTTGTACTTGCATGTACTTCCATACAGTTCATACAATCTCGGGATCCATTTCATGTCTCACGATCCGTGCACCTAGAATTATGTGCATAGGGATGTGTGTAAACATTGGGATATGTGCCCATTAAATAGGCCACGATCCTAACCCACCTTCCAAATTTAGTGGCAGCTTAATGCTAAAATTAGAGGTATCTTTGAAAAATGTGGAGTGTTTGGCATATTGGTTAAAACTCTCGGATTACATCTCGGAGGTTCCAGGTTCTATTCCATTCCAATGAATATGCATTGGTTAGTTTTTAAATATATGGTTATATATAGTATATAGTATATACTATATACTATATATATAATATGTTATAACAATAAACCTCTCGTGACAATATTTGTTGGTATATGGTACATACCATATTACAAAACTCCCTCTGAAATATAAGGTTAAGCCCCTTGGGTTCTATGATGTGGTCATGTGATATGGTGTATGACCAGGGGCTAGGGGCTACTGCTCAGCCCCTTTCCACCCCCAAACAAACTTTAATACAATTTTAAATATTTTATTTACCATACATATGTTAAGTCATATGTGGTGATGTTTATTAATGCGGGCTATGTTAAGACTTTGGTGGTCATGGAGGTCATGGGGTCAAACCATGTTAACTCTAAAATTTTTACACAACACTAACCATTATTGACCAATGAAGGGCTTCCACATGGCAGCCCCTCATTGGCTCTTCAATGCCACGTGTCAAATGATGATTGAACCACTTGTTAGCCTAGAGGTACAACTTGCCAACTCTACCTGCTAATTCATCTGCCTAGTCAAGTGATCAATCCATGTGGAACCTTGGGGTGTGGCCACATCACCTATACGGTCATGCCACGTGTCATTTTATGGGCATGACACATGTCTTTTTACCCCTTTGACTTTTGACTTTGACCTAGTTGACCTGAAATTTGACTGCCCATAACTTATATATATGAGCTACGCTTGATGAGTTGTTTGCACCATTAGAAAGTTGACGACGAGATATATGCAATGATGCCATTGTTTAGATGATTTGAGATGGTCTAACTTTGAGCATTTATGGATCCCCTAAGACCTCTGTGAGCATTCCAGATCCTTCTGGACCTTTGTGAGCATTCCTTAGATCCTCCTTGATCAAACCTTACCACTAAAGAAATTTTGGACCTCCAAAAGTATTTATATTCAACTACTTAGTGATGATAACTCTAACTCACTCTTCCATCTTACTGAAATGTTCACATCTAGTAACTTAGTGATGAAGCTTCTTCACTCTTCCATCTTGTTGATTCTCTTGGAAATAAGTCTTCAATTTGGTTCTTCGATCTTAGGTACTAGATCAGTGCACTTTTTTCTGCTTCTTTGGAATATAGCTCTGGCTCTAGACTTTGGCACTGTAGCTAATATGATATATATATCTTTGGTTTTGGCTCATAGATTCTCTGACAGCAAAATTCCTATTCATTGAATCTCTGCAATACCTATATCTTGTATTTCAACATCCACTCCCATCTCCTTCTATTGAATATAGTCCATCTCGGCCAATATGAAACCAATTCAAATGTTGATCTATGCCTTTCCCATTTGGACTCTTTGTTTAGTATTGTCGATGTATCTATGGAAGTGCCTAAATGAATATTTTGTCCATCATGGCTCCTTCCTTGAAGAACAATTATGCTTGTATTGTTATCACATGTACATTCCTTGATTGCTTTTGTTCAAGGTATACATCCATTCGAACATGACATAGTATTTAAAGATGCTTAAAGCATGCACCTTTATGTTCTTCTTTAAAAGAGGATTATTTCTCCTTTACCAACTCTTAGAAATTTTTGCATTACTTTGATTCTCTTTCCTCTCTTGAACTACATGTTCCAATTTCCTGCAACCTTCGATTCCTTCACTTTCATTTCTTCAAAATCAAGATTATTGACTAAGACAATTTGATCCATGTGTAGCCCCTTAGTTGATTATAAGACAATGCAATTGTCAATGTTTTTGTCTAAAGGATTTGAAATCTTCATAGCAAGATTCCTCTCACTGTAAAACAATATGTATAGGAAGCTATCCAGAAATATCTTTAACGAGATTCCTCTCACTTTATAACAAAGTGTAAAGGAGAATATCTAGAAATATATAATGAGGTTACTCTCACTCTTTACAACACATAAGTTGGCAATATATAAAATCTCTTTACAAAATTCCTCTCACTCATACAAGGTGTCAATATAGAAATTTACAGATTCCCTCTCACTCTTATAATTTACAATGATTGGATTACAAGCATTCTAATAGACTTTAGGAGATTTTTACATATGTATATTATATTTACAAATATACATATCTACAAATTTAAATATGGTTTACTTATGGACACATTCTCCCTAGTGTATTGGGAGGAGTCTTGCAACTTCCGACCTCTGACAATGCCTCTAACATTGATGTTGAATATGACATTGAATTTGATGCAAAATCTTATGTCAAGTCCAAGTAACCATTGGACCAAACTATTGGTCTTCCCAATAACCTGTATAACCTCTCCTTGCGAATACCAAGCATTATTGTCATGTCTGGAATATCTTCCCTTGAATACACAAGTACTTAACCATTTTGGAACACAATTGTATAATCATCATCTTTAAAAGATGAAATGGAGAGTAGGTTTACCTTTAAGTATGGGACATATTGTTAGAATATAATGGATGTGCTCGTTTTACCATTGACAATATCACTATTTTCACCCAACCATAGGTCGAATCCACCTGCTGAGCACCTTAACCTTGATAGAGAATAACTCTGGAAGCAAACCCTAGGCTAGATAGCCAAAAAAAGGGTAGTGCACCTTTCCCCAAGGATAGTACACGAACAAGAGCTGATCAGATAGTCCAAACCCTAACCAAGAGATAGTCCAAGCCAAATGTGATCTGCTAGCTGCAGCAGCTGCAATGGCATCTCTCCTCCAAAACTGTGCATAAAACTAGGCACTGTAGTGCACACAAGTGTTGCTCTACAATTCTGAGACTACCTACCAGAATGAAGATTGACCTCCTGTATTTATAGTAATTCTGGCTAACTGCTTGGGCCGACTTCTCATTCTGGGTATCTGTTTGTTCAGTATATTTTATTTCTTTTGACCGACTTCTTCTCTTGGAGGCTAATAACCTAATACAAGTTATCTTCTTGAGCCAACATGTCTTCTAGGGTTATTAGCCAACTCATTAGGGTTTCTTCTTGCTTCCCAGAATATTCTATTCTCTTCAGGTTTACACATGGAGGTAAATACCTCCCGCAGCTACCATAATATCAACACTCCCTCCTAGCTAGGGAGGTATTATAGGTAATGGTCTTGAGCACAAAACATACCATTCACCCGGTAGCATCAACATAGTTGTATAGACTTGATCATGAGCACCATCATCACTGTCAATGTCATCAACTGCATCATCTTTCGAAACCATACTCCATCTGAGTAATCAAACATGATGTTGAATAAGTCACTCACTCCATAGAGTGACACAAGATCTGTTGTTCTACTCCAGACATATGTCCTAGAAGAATAAATGTCCTTAACCATTTTTCATCTGGGAAATCTCTGTCAATTGATCATTCATCTAGCTGATAATCATTTCCAACATTGTTAATAGTCTTCAAGTCAATCAGAACAATACCATTCAATAGAACACAACTGTGTCTATCCATAGTAGTACACAACTACAATCTAGTGGTACACTACCACACCAAGTAGCACACAGATACTTGATCAATCAGTGGAACACATCTACCACAGTAGTATACATATATTGTCTAGAGATATACGGTCTTCATAACAATCATTTGATATCAACTTGCACAGAAACAGTGTTATGATATAAACTAGATCATTTGGGCCATACTTTCACTCACATATGTGAGATCTAAAAGACTATCTGCCTTTAGAGTAGAACATCAATGATGAGCTATCTAGACCATTCTTCTCAAGCAAGAAAGAATGACTGTCCTGATTTATGAGCCTGTACCATTCCTCACCCTGGGCCATTCCTCCGACACTAAACAAAGTGTAACCTGGAGAGAATGAATCTGCCCTAAGGAATGTCTGTCCCTGATTGCTGAACCTGGACCATTCCCCACCCTAGGCCATTCCTCCGACACTAAACAAAGTGCAACTTGGAGAGAATGAATCCTCCATAAGGAATGACTGTCCGGACCATTTCCAAAGGAAATAGTTGTCCTGCACCAACCTCCAAAATGGACCATTCCCCATGTTAACTGTTAGCACTTGGTAAATTTCCTAGAGGTTGACAGCAGAAGAAATCTACTAAGGTAACGTTATCCAACCGCTTTTGAAGCTGGGATCTAGCCCTTCCAACTTCAGAGAGGGATCTCTCTATATGATTTAGCTATGTTCAAATTTTAAATATTAGGCTAGGTAAATAAATAGGTCGTTTTTTGTCGTCATAATGTTTGTCGAGTTGGTTGAGACAGTCTACACATCCATTGGGCTATGGGGTCTGTGTTTTAAATAAAATATGAAATCCGAACCAGAAACGCAAAGGAAAACTTTCACAGGGTGAGATAATATAATCACTGGATTCTTTAGTAGCATAAATGATGAATAGCAGAAAATACCAGAAAGATAATTTCAACAAAGAAGCAGTTAAGAATTTCTTTATTGAAAAAACCAGAAGATAAAACACTAAAATCTTTTGAGTCAGAAACAGGGTATACAAGATAAATCCTACAACATTCGTTACTTCTAAAGATTAGAATTAGAAAAAAGTATGATAACAAAGCGAGAGTCACATTCAACTTAGAGAGAAAAACATCAACAATGAATACACACAAGAATCCTGTTAAAGTGCCTCTTTGTATTAATGGAAGATCTCTTCAAAAATATTACAGTCTGATAGCTTCAGGGTGTGAAGATCAACAACAACCTCAATACTTCGAAAGATGAAGTATTTATAACTCAAATTACAAACGATCCTGTCATTAATGACCAGGATGTGCTAAATCTATTTTTAGCCTAACTAACTTAACAAATTGCATAAATCTAGGAATTGCTTGATGATGTGGTGTAACTGCATGCTGATTTCTGGGTGGGCTGTTGATGAAGCCTCTGCACGACCTCATCTGACTGGACAAATGACTGGACTGGGACAGCTCATCTACTACTCGATTAGATCACAAAGTTCCTCCCATCGAAGATGACTGGGCACGTTGACTTTGAGTAGCCTTCGATACACTTCATCCATTTCTATGTACTTGGCAAAGGTAGGCTTGGTGAGGAAGATGTATCGAATCTCATGTTGAATATTGATGTCCCACTGAAGTGCATCTAGAAATGCCTTGCCAGTGATGCTTCCTTGAATTCTTGCAAACTTTGAACTGTCCTTAGCCACATCGGCCAATCTCTTCTTGTAGTCTGGGAGTGTCATCAATTTATCATTGATTACCTTTAGACCAGGAAGACCTTTCTTCTGAAGAGCCTCAATTTTACTAAAGAATCTTTGTACCCCTAGGTCCATGGTCTGAACCTTCTCTTCCAGCTAAAGCATTAATCCTCTCTTGGTCAAAACTCTTTTGACCTCAAGGATGGTCTCTGTTCTATCTTCAATTTTCAGCTCTTCCAGCTCTTCCCTGGTCTTAGAATTTAGGAATTTGATGATCTCGTTCGCCTGTGTTGGCATCTCTCCCAATTCTGATCTGATCTTCTCGATGGCCTATTTGCTTCTCTGCACCAATTCATTTTGCTCAAACATTATCTGTATCATGGGCCATATCGCGTTCATGGACTTGGTGATGTCTGTCCATACACTTTCTTTAACCTCGGCCAAAGTTTTTCCTGCCACTGTTTGCTTCCGGAGCTACTGTAACTCTTGTTTGAGCTGATCTGTCACCTGCTTCTCCTTGGAGAGGCTGGTCTGAAAGGAATGTTTGAGTTCCTGAAGGTTCTCAATCTCCTTTTTGATCCTACTGATCTCTGTTTCCTGTAGGTTCATCTTTTCCATAAACTTAACCAGGTCGGCTGTCTTCTCCAGGGATGTCAATGGAGTTGCGGATGGGACTTCTGTCACTGATGTTGTGCTCACTCTTGAAATTGGAATAGCACTCAATGGAATGAATTCCATTGGCTTCAGTTGCTCTTTCTCTTTTAATAGCTTCTCCATCTCAGCTTCCATTTCCTTTAGCTGTGCATTCTGCTCCATGAGTAGCTTGAGCATTTCATCTTTCTCTCCTTCTTTTTCTGCTATTTCCTTCACCTACGAATCCTCTATGGGAGAGAGCTTCAATTGTTTCCTCAAGGAGGCTATGTCAGCATTCTTCTTCTTAATCATCTCCTCGGCTACTTTCATGTTCGAAGGATCGTAACCAATCTTGAGGACCAGTTCCTCCAAAGTCTTGATCCTATTGTCCTTGGAAAAGGACGATATCTTCTCTAACTTTAGTTGTGTTTGAACGTTGTTCAGGGACACCTGCAATTTGGACGTAGTAGTGGAAGCATGCGCCAGTGTATAGAAAACCATTTCCCCTGTCTTCTTGTGTAGATCCATTTGATCGGTCGGATGCACGTCCTTCATCTGGAATTCGAAGGTGGCCCTTTTGTAGTCAGTGATCACCTTTGGATCTGGTACCTGTGCCTGGAGGAATGCCATATGCATTTTGCCCTTATCGATGTCTAATTCTGATAGTAGCCTATGTTGTGCAGTCGACGTCTGCTTCCAGAACTGGGCGCAAGTACTACTGGTCAGGGTCTGGTTCCTTTTCTTGATGAGCTCATACTTTTCAAAGATACTCAGCTTTGGTCCCACCTTGTCTGGTTGGGTGGTCATGGAGAATCTGTAGATTTTTTTGGCAATGCTGAGGTTATGACCTTCTGGAGGCTTGCACCGAGGGGTGGCCTATCAACCTTGGTCACTGTAGTAAACGGGGCTTATTTTTCCCCGGTCGAGCCAGGAACTGAAAAAGTCTTAGGCCTCTTGGTATGCAGCTAGAATTCTTCTGACGATACCTCAGTGACAGGCGGAGATAAATCTTTCCTAGGCCTTTTCTCTTTTGGGACCTATGGCGTGGTTGTTTGTGATACAGTGGCCGGGGGATCCTGCTGTTCTACTTCGACCAATGTGTTAGGCTCCCATACTGTCTGGTTTGCAAATTTCTCAACTTCAAGCCTAGCTTCATGGACATATGGGATGTTCTTGTTTTTCACCCTCATCTCGGAGATGTTCCCACATGGATCGTAATGCCATGGGAAACTCATGAAAAACTTCATTTCCCTTAGCAACCTGTTTGCTTCTTCCCCAGTGCCACGATTGTTGCAGATGAAGGAGCCAATCTACCCTTTGATTCTGAGTTGTTTCTTTTTCTTCAGTGACAAAAAATGGATATCATCGGAATTTATTATCTGCCTTATATATTCCAAAGAAAAAATTTTGATAGGCAGGTACTTGGGCAGCTTATACGGTGCCAACGCGCACTCGTATATTCTCATCTCAGTGTAATCTTGGTACAAATACCAATCCCCTATCTTTCTGTTATCCGAGAGATGTAGGATCCTCTGAACTTCATCATTTATTCGAGGCTAGGGCCTACCGCCAAGCATACTTACCACTAGGTGGTAGAATTGATCAATGAACTCCTTGAAACTGAACTCTGTGGAGTTGTGCTTGATCAAGGAGGTCCATGCTGTCACTGCCTGGGGTCTACCATCTCCATCCATCTTTTGCATGGAAAAAATTAATTTGTCCACTTGGAAGAAGATGAACAAGTACGCCAGTATGGACGAGTATCGGAACATGCCTTCCATGGTGAAATTCACGAACTGTTCATGAATATTGTTCGCCAGGAATGTGCTGAAGTCGAACTGGGTGGTGGGCTTCTCATCGGTAGAAAAGATGGATAAAAATCCCAGAATGGGTTCATCTACCCACTAATCTAAATAGTATCCTAACAAGGCACAAAGGGATGAGATGATCTGGTTTCCTTTAGTCGAGAACATGGAAAAAGGATAAGGAGGATTTGTGGAGGGAAATTGAGCGAATGGGGGGAGGAAAAGCTTGAATATTTGAGCTCTTTGGGGGAAGGTCATTTTCTGGTATAATTCTGTAAGAATTTCCAGGTTGAAGGGTGATGCAGAGTCGGCTCGGGGGATTTGCATCATTTGGTCGATGGATTCGGGCGTAACAAGGAAAAGAATCTCTCCGGACGATGAGATGACGGCTCTTTGCTTGGGAATGTAGTGGGCTTGGCACTTGAGGGCGAACTCTGGAAAAGGGTGAATCTGAGGGAAGAGGTAAAAGGGTTAAGTTGGACTCCCAGAGTGTGATTTCATCACTCTGATCCAGGAAAACTTCTTTGAGCCACGACTGAAGGTCTGTGAAATCAAAGTCACACTTTGTATCTGTGATTAAGCGGTCTTTATCGACCAGTGGGATCCTGTCAAGGTCGACAAGAGGCGGGAGAAACGGATTCTCTTCTCCTTCTTCTTGTTTAGACTTTAGCGCCATTATTGTAACAATACCTGCAAGAAAAAACAACGTTAGTGGGGTGGCTACTGGTGGGGGAAACTGACTGTAACGGAGGAGAAAACAGTGTAAATCTCTCTGGTGCGATGAGTGGGTAAGTGGTGAAAGTAGGAAGGAAAAGGGTAGTTTTGGGTAAATGGGTGTTCGTTGGGCGCGGGATACAGGTCAGTTGGTTAACGGATAGGTCATCCAGTAATAAATGGCCAATGGATCACTTAGAGTGTGAGATGGCAGGTGACGGTGACTGGGGGTTACGGATGAGTGACATGGTGGCTACCGATTGGGGTTAGATCATGGTGAGGGGACCTGCCACAAGAGAATGGGGCGAAGGACTAACAACAGTTATGGGATGTGACTATTTCAGGAAAAAGTGGATGATGACCTCAGGGGGTGACGAAGGTGTGTCAGTCCGTAGGAGGCGATGGGACTCGAGACCGATAGATCGATGCCACGTATAGACAGGATCTTGCCAGAGAAAAGACCCCATTCCAGAGTTAAAAGCAGATCAGTCGGGGGGGTCTGAAAAACACTTGGAACCATTGATCTACACACTTGATCCTTGGACACAGATCTATGCGCGTCGTTTATCACCCATTTCGGAACCCCCCCTCCATTAAAGGCAGAACAGACGGGGGGGTCTAGAATCCAATACTGATTGTAGATCTGCATGCTTGATCCTGAGCTATCCAGACATGCGCGGGTCTTATCAGCAATTATGGACCCCGCACCCTCCATTAAAGATAGAATGGTCGGGGGGGTCCGGAAAGATCTGTCCACCGTAGATCTGGGCACAAACATCTGGACCGTTGATATATGAATGGATCATAAGTGAGGGCGCGGAAAATACATGTGCCGAGGAAACTTAGGAAAAGTGCATTTCACAGGTCTTTCCAAAGCTTTTCCTGTATACACCACCATAGGGCTTGACCAACACCACTTTTCAACATCTGAGACATGGTGCAACATTTACATCTAGCTGGTTTTTATTGAAATAAAGTAATAAAGCAACTAGCCTATATTCTAACCTAGCTTCCTATGACAAATAACCCATATTAGACTATTGGGTCAAGAATTTACTCTACCCTGGGGCTATCTAACCAAGATTAGACAGTCTGGCCAGATTTATTCACTAATCTAACCTAGACACTTTGGCTAATATTAAACTATTTAGCCAAACTCATTCACTAACCCTATCAACATCAATTTAAAAAGAACTCGGCCATGCTTGAAAGGTATGGACCAAGTTACTATTATTGCATGGGGATTTTATTGAAATTCTTTTATGCCCTCTTTTCTTTTTCTTTTTCTTTTTTTTTCTTTCTTTTCTTTTCTTTTCTTTTTCTTTTTTCTTTTTCAAATTATTTGCAGAATGGAAAATCATTTGTCAACAAAAAACACTAGAGATAGATAATATTCTAGTCACCAGTTGATCCTATAACTTATAGGGTGATAACAGCGGCTCCACCTGGGGGTGGTACTTTCCATATGAAGTGCCAAGAATCCTGGTTCCTGTTATTCTAAAAATTTCTGCCTCGTAGCCTTCGTTGATTGATTGGTTTTATTCTCAAAAATTGGAAGAACAGTGGTCAGTGGCGGCCTTCTCTTCGAGCTTCAACCAACTGACTAATGTTATTCACTCAGAAAATGCAGGCGAAAAATAAAAAAATGGTATGTACAATGGAGAGTGAAAAATCAAGTCTCTACTGAGGCAGTACATAATGTTTCAGCAATCTGCCATTCACAGGTCCCCCTGGCAGATCTATCCCATCAGTGTTGTTTAGCAAGAAAGCGTTGTTTCCCCTGAATGCTTCGATCATGTATGGTCCTCTCCACAGACTGTCAAATTTTCCATGCTTTCCCTTGTCTTCATTTCTGTCATCCCATCTCAGCACCAAATCTCCTAGCTCAAAATCATCTTCCTTGGTTCTTTTGTCAAAAATCTTCTTGATGCTTTCTTGAACTACCTAAGTCTTGTTGAATACTTCTTCCCTAGACTACTGCAAATGGATCATCTGGTTGATTCTTCTCTGTGAGTCATCTGGCTCAGCTTGTACATCTTGAAGCAACTTCATGACAGGGACTCCTAAGGAAGTGGGGAAAACTACTTCTGTGCCATAGACCAGCTGATATGGTGACATACCGATTGACCTTTTGGTGGTCAGTCTATCATCCCACAATGGAAACACCAACTTGTTATGCCACGATTTCTTGTTTTCCTACAACGTTTTCTTGATGATGTTTACCAATGTTTTGTTTGAAGATTTTGCCAACCCATTCCCCTAAGGGTAGTAAGTTGTGGAATGTCCCAAACCAATGTGATACTGGTTGCATAAATCTATGAGTTTCTTCGACCGAAAAGCAACTGCATTATCGGTTATAATCTTTCTAGGACATCCAAAGCGACACAAGATATTATTTTCAAGGAATTTGATAATAACAGAATCAGTGGCTTGCCTGCTTGGTACTGCTTCGATCCATTTGGTAAAATAATATGTGGCCGTGAGAATCCACCTGTGCTGGCCTAAAGAAGGGGAGTGTATTTCTCCAATGAAGTCCAACCCCCATTGCTGAAAAGGGGCTTCAACTGAGATCGGTTTCAGGGGGAGAGGAAGGAGTTTCCTTTTGCCTTCAAACAGCTGACATTGATGACATGCAGTCACTGTATGTTGTACATCAGTGAATAGGGTGGGCCAATAGAAACCAGCTCTGAGGATTTTGTTGGTTGTGACCTTCCAGTTCAGATGGCCACCACATTCTCCTGCATAAAATTCTTGTAGCGCTTTGTCAGCTTCATCTTTCAACAAAAAATTTAACAGAATACCTCCAGGATCTTTCCAATACAGATTGCCTTCTAGAATACAGAATTTTAAGGCTTTCAACTTCAAAAATCTAGCTTTAGTCTTAGTCAAACCAGGGAGAGCTTGTAAATTTTGCAAAACAAATATAAGGTCTGTGTACCATGGAGAGTTTAGAAATACCTCTCTCACACTTGGAGTTTCCATCTCTCCTTGTTCATCTGCTGCAGCTAAAAAATTAATGTCAAGAGCATGGAAATTAGATTCAGCCATTAATTTTGCTAGGCCTTGACCTTTGATTAGTTTCGTAGGCTTAATCTCTATGTCGTATTCTAAAATGACAACAATCCATTTTCCTCTTCTTCCATCCGGATTGTCCTGGGTCAAAATGTCTTTTACTACTGCATTTAGAACATATGCAATGGTGTGGGAATGGAGAATGTAGACCCTAAAATCTTTTATGGCTTTTACCAAGGCAAAAGCTTGTTTCTCCATTATCTTGTAATTCAGAGCAACGTCTCTTAACACTTTACTAAAGAAAGCTATGGGCTGTTCATACCCTTCGTTGTTCTTTTGTAGTAATACCGCTGCTATAGTATGTTCGGAAGCGAAAGAAAAAAGATAGAAATCCTTGGTGAAATCAAGACTGATCAAGACAAGGGCCTCTGTGAGTGCTCGTTTGACTTGTTCGAAAGACTGCTTGGACTCAATGTCCCATTTTATTTTTACATCCTTTTTTAACATATTTGTAATTTTTCTGAGGAGCTCTGCCAGATTGGGAATGAATCTTCATAGAAAGTTTATTCTCCTGATAAAAGACTGTAATTCTTTAATGTTTCTTGGGTGTTCTAATTTTTGTATGGCCTCGATTCTACTGGGGTATATTTTGATTCCATCCTTGGAGATGATGTGTCCTAGCAGTTTTCCTTCCTCTAGTCCAAAAAGGCTTTTCTTAGGATTTAAAGAAATCCCAAACCTCCTACTTTTCTCGAAGACTGGTCTGAGGTGTCGCAGGTGTTCGTCATCAGATCGGGAAAACACAATTACATCGTCCAAATAGATGACAATAGAATTTGCAATTCTTCCTAAAGGTGATGTGCGTAGCTCTCTAAGAAAGTGGCTCCAGCGTTCATCAAACCAAAAGGCATTTTCACATACATGAAAGTGCCCATGGCATAGTAAGCGGTTTTGTCTTGGTCATCCCGGTGAACGCTGGGACGGTGTAACGAGAACCCATCCACGACAAAAGAGGTGTTGGATCTGACTACCCCTTGTAGTATGTGGTCCATTTTGGCAAGGGGTATCCAGCAAAGAGATTCGACTGGATCCGACTACCCTTTGTAGTATGTGGTCCATTTTTGGCAAGGGGTAATTGTCCTTCAAGGAGACCTTATTCAGATTTTGGAAATCAATGCACAGCCTGATTTCCCCGGATTTCTTACGTGTTGGGACCAAATTCGAGACTCATTTGGAAAAACGCAACGGGACTATGATTTTGGCATCATACATTTTTTTAATTTCCTTCTCTATCAGAGGTAATAACTTAGGATTGATTCTCCTAAGTTTTTGTCTGAACGGTTTTTGGTCTTCTTTGATTGGAATCCTGTGTTGTATGATGCTGGTATCATAAGCTTTCAAATCCTCATAGCCCCAGGCAAAAACATCTGAATATTCCTTGAACAACTCAATGCATTTGATTTTTTTCTCAGGAGGTAATGATTTAGACAATTTGACCATCCTGGGTTTCTCTTCAGTCCCTATATTACAATCTTCTACCTCTTTTCCATTGGCTTCAATTTTCGGTTTTTTGGCTACGTCGTTAAAATCAAACAAGTCCTCTAAAGGAACTAGACCCCTAGGAAAAAAATTACTTTTCAAATGCAAAATATCGGCCTCCATCTCATCATCGCCTAATTCTCCTGAATCTACGCTATTTACACTATTATTTTCAAAATCAAATCTATTTACATTTTCATCTTCGTTCTCTAAATCTATATTTGTACATTCAAAATCATTTTTACACTACAAAAAGTCTTTGATTTGATCATCATTACCAAACACTTACCACTACCTGATATTGTCGGGAACGGTTGGTCTGCACTTCACTTCTACCGTATATGGGTGAGTCGATCGAAAAGGAATTTTACATGTGGCTGTTGATGTAGCCAATCTATCCACCAAAATGTTTTGTCCCCTCAGCATTACCTGCAAGTCAACTTGAGTGAAACATCTCAGGGCATCAAGAACAACATTCCGATAAGCTCTAAGACGGGGATGTTTCGCAGCTTACTCACCTTTAATTTGCTTGATTATTAACTCAAAATCACCTCTTACCATAATCTGTTTGGCACCAACTCTTTTCAAAAGCTTCAGACCGAGCATCAAGGATTCATACTCAGCGATATTGTTAGTGCATTGGAAATTTAATTTGTAAGAATGGTTTTCTGAATACCTGGTTCTATGATTGTGTAGCCAAACTCCTGCTCTAGCTTCTTATTTGCTTACTGCTCCATCAAAATCCATGCTCCAGAAATCTGTTGGTAATTCTTCAGTTATCACGTTTTTATTTCTTTCCACCTCGATGATTTCTTGGCCTTCATCCGGACCAGATGTATCTTCTCCCAGCTAAGGGTTTTTCTCGTCCGTATCACCATCATTATACAGGATAAAAGAATCTAAGTCAAAATGAACAGAGTAAAGAGGATAGTTGTGCGGTTTTTCTTGGCTACTGACCATGTATTTCATCAATGTTTCTCTGTATAGCCTTCTTTGTTGCCCGAAAACTGGGATAGTGGCATACAACATATCTAGCTGCAGGGTACCTTTCAACTTATCCCCCCAGGACCAGGATAGCAACATCCCATACTTCGGGGGGATGTCTACAACTACCACATCCATGACCATGCTCTTTGCAGGAATCTGAACCAGGGTGATACATAGATCCTTGATCAAACCAATACATCTAACTTTACTGGAGTCAAATGAATGTAGATATTTATAAGGTCTGGTGACGTCCAGTCCCAGTTTCTCCATCACAACTTTCGACATCAGATTATGGGAAGTGCTTGAATCCAACATAGCATTATGCAGGATCAGGTCATGTATATTTAGGCTGATGTAAAAAGGAGCGACATCACCATTAACGTCTCGGCCATCTACTTCAGGTCCGAACAAAAGTTCAGGTTGATCATCTGTAAGTTTCACGGTATCTGAATGATTTTTTGATCCAATGGTTAAGGCCTTCGTGCCTATGTCAGTTTCAATGGTCAAAGCTTTAATCACCTGTGAATGGTAAACGTCTTTGTTCATCAACTTGGAAAGTGAAATAGGAATTTTTACTTTGGCTAATTCCCCCTCAAGGCTTAAAGGTGTAGGAGCTCTACCTTGGCTCATCAATTATGGTTTGTCCACCATACTCTTCTGGCCCGAAGTACTTGGTGGATTAATAGGTGAAACCTCAGGCTGTGACAATATTTTCATAATAGTAAGGTTTTTCTTCGTGGGAACTTCGGTAGTGCTCTTTTCAGGAATCTTCTCGGCAGATGGTTCAGAGGCTTTTTTGGTTTCTACTACCTTCTTCGTTTTAATCATCTTTTTTGGGGAACTTCCTTCTGTCTTTTTACTCCGCAGATTGTACTACTGGTGTACCTCCAAAATGGCATTTTTGAATGCATGTTGTTCTGCATCTTCAGCTTCTTCACTTACTTTTGTTTGATTGAGAAGAAAAAGTTATTTCTCTTCTTGGGTAAGAAAAATAGCTTCATTATCGTGAATGCCCATGAGATTTATGTGAGTATCCTCTAGTTCCTCGATCACTTCCTCTCCTTCATCAACATATTTCTCTTGTATTGGGGGTCTAATCTGTTGATCTGGACCTCTCCGCTCTCTTTGATCCCTAGGATCTCTCTGTTTGATTTGAGGAGGGTTTCTCCTGAAGTTAGGATTTCGAACCTGAGGAGATGGTGGGTTTTCTCTTGGAGGATTTCTTTCTGACACAATAAGTCTTTCCATCATTCTTTCCATTGATCTGGCCAAGGAATCCAATTTGGAATCTGAGTTTGATGTGGAAGGTTCCTCTTTAATTGTGACTCTCCTCTCTGACCTCTGACATGCCCTTTTTGCCAACAAATTGGCCTCCACACTTATTGCGCTTTTCTGCATGTCTTCCAGGGTGGTAGAATTTCTTTCCCTGAGTTGGTATGACATATCAACGTCGAAACCATCAGAGAATTTTATCAACGCCAAACCTTTTGGAGGTTTTATTTCAGCTGGAATTGCATTGTACAGGTTATTGAAACGAGTGCAGTAATATTGTACCGTCTCACCTTGATTTCTTCGAATATTTTTGTATTCTGACAAAATTTGGAGAGGGTTTTTCTTTACCTCCCATCTGTCTAGAAAACTCCTTTGAAATGCGGTAAGGTCAAGGACTGAGGAAGAATGCAAACCTTTATACCATTTCTTAATGTCACTTGTTAAACTTTGGGCAAACAATCTCATTTGAACGTCAGCCTCATCTACTTCGTGCAGATCAAAATAATCATTCATTTTATCAACGTGTTGTTGTGCGTTCAAAGGTCCTGTTGCATCGAACTGTGGGAGTCTCATTTGATAGTCTTGGGGCATGGCATGAAGAGGCGCAACCAACACCAAGGGAGCATATCTAGCTGCCATGATGGGTGGAGGAGGTGGGATAACAAACTGGATGATCGGCGAGGTAGCGACTGAAGACAAGGACGAGGAGGGACTGGATAGCACCGAGGGAGTGGTTTGCGGTTTAGCAGTGGGAGACAAAACTTCAGGGGTTTGGGGTTGCAAAACGGTTGGGTCGAAAATGACTTCAGTCACAAAACTATCGGATCTTGTCCTAACCAGGCTTTGTTCGGAAGGGGTGTCAAAGTGGGTTTTGAAAGGTAACGAGCTCCCCTGAAAAGGAAAGGGACTTATGAAAGGGAGTATGAATTACTGAGCCTTCAGCTACGGTCTTTTTCCTGAGCAATTGTTCTGGGTTATCTGTCACTATCGTAGGTTCTGGGTCTGGATGAGATCGAGTATAAACTTTCTTGGGAGCCAGATTTCTTTTTGATTTTTTATATATATACTTTTTAGTTTTATGAGTCCGAAAATAATATGTACCAATTTTAATCAACCTCTAAACATTACTTTCTTTTTAAATTTGCAATATTTCAGGAACAAAATTTCTTTTCATGGAAAAGAAAACATGAAGTTATAAATTTTTAGTTCTTTCCCCAGTGGAGTTGCCACTATGTTATCACTTGGTAAATTTCCTAGAGGTTGAAAGCAGAAGAAATCTACTAAGGTAACTTTATCCAACCGCTTTTGAAGCTGGGATCTAGCCCTTCCAACTTCAGAGAGGGATCTCTCTATATGATTTAGTTATGTTCAAATTTTAAATATTAGGCTAGGTAAATAAATAGGTCGGTTTTTGTTGTCGTAATGTTTGTCGAGTTGGTTGAGACGGTCTACACATCCATTGGGCTATGGGGTCTGTGTTTTAAATAAAATATGAAATCCGAACTAGAAACGCAAAGGAAAACTTTCACAGGGCGAGATAATATAATCACTGGATTCTTTAGTAGAATAAATGATGAATAGAAGAAAAGACGAGAAAGATAATTTCAACAAAGAAGCAGTTAAGAATCTCTTTATTGAAAAAACCAGAAGATAAAACACTAAAATATTTTGAGTCAGAAATAGGGTATACGAGATAAATCCTACAACATTCGTTACTTCTAAAGATTAGAATTAGAAAATAGTATGATAACAAAGCGAGAGTCACATTCAACTTAGAGAGAAAAACATCACCAGTGAATACACGCAAGAATCCTGTAAAAGTGCCTCTTTGTATTAATGGAAGATCTCTTCAAAAATATTATAGTCTCATAGCTTCAGGGTGTGAAGATCAACAACAACCTCAATACTTTGAAAGATGAAGTATTTATAACTCAAATTACAAACGATCCTGTCATTAATGACCAGGACGTGCTAAATCTATGTTTAGCCTAACTAACTTAACAAATTGCATAAATCTAGGAATTGCTTGATGATGTGGTGTAACTGCATGCTGATTTCTGGGTGGGACGTTGATGAAGCCTCTACACGACCTCATCTGATTGGACAAATGACTGGACTGGGACAGCTCATCTGCTACTCGATCAGATCACAGAGTTCCTCCCATCGAAGATGACTGGGCACGTTGACTTTGAGTAGCCTTCGATACACTTATCCGTTTCTATGTAGTTGGCGAAGGTAGGCTTGGTGAGGAAGATGTATCGAATCTCATGTTGAATACTGATGTCCCACTGAAGTGCATCTAGAAATGCCTTGCCAGTGATGCTGCCTTGAATTCTTGCAAACTTTGAACTGTCCTTAGCCACATCAACCAATCTCTTCTTGTAGTCTGGGAGTGTCATCAATTTATCATTGATTACCTTCAGACCAGGAAGACCTTTCTTCTGTAGAGCCTCAATCTTACTAAAGAATCTTTGTACCCCTTGGTCCATGGTCTGAACCTTTTCTTCCAGCTGAAGCATTAATCCTCTCTTGGTCAACACTCTTTTGACCTCAAGGATGGTCTCTGTTCTGTCATCAATTTTCAGCTCTTCCATCTCTTCCCTGGTCTTAGAATTTAGGAATTTGATGATCTCGTTCGCCTGTGTTGGCATCTCTCCCAATTATGATCTGATCTTCTCATTGGCCTATTTGCTTCTCTGAACCAATTCATTCTGCGCAAACATTATCTGTATCATGGGCCATATCTCGTTCATGGACTTGGTGATGTCTATCCATACACTTTCTTTAACCTCGACCAAAGTTTTTCCTACCACTGTTTGCTTCCGGAGCTTTTGTAACTCTTTTTTGAGCCGATCTGTCACTTGCTTTTCCTTGGAGAGGCTGGTCTGAAAGGAATATTTGAGTTCCTGAAGGTTCTCAATATCCTTTTTGAGCCTGCTAATCTCTGTTTCCTACAGGTTCATATTTTCCATAGACTTAGCCAGGTCGGTTGTCTTCTCTAGGGATGTCAATGGAGTCGCGGATGGGACTTATGTCACTGATGTTGTGCTCACTCCTGAAATTGGAATAACACTCAATGGAATGACTTCCATTGGCTTTAGTTTCTCTTTCTCTTTTAATAGCTTCTCCATCTCAGCTTCCATTTCCTTTAGCTGTGCATTCTGCTCCATGAGTAGCTTGAGCATTTCATCTTTCTCTCCTTCTTTTTCTGCTATTTCCTTCACCTGCGAATCCTCTGTGGGTGAGATCTTCAATTGTTTCCTTAAGGAGGCTATGTCGGCATTCTTCTTCTTAATCATCTACTAGACTTCTTTCATGTTTGAAGGATCGTAACCGATCTTAATGACTAGTTCCTCCAAAGTCTTGATCCTATTGTCCTTGGCAAAGGACAATATCTTCTCTAACTTCAGTTGTGTTTGAACGTTGTTCAGGGAAACCTATAATTTGGACGTAGTAGTAGAAGCATGCGCCAGCGTATAGAAAACCATTTCCCCTGTCTACTTGTGCAGATCCATCTGATCAGCCAGATGCTTATCCTTCGTCTGGAATTCGAAGGTGGCCCTTTTGTAGTCAGTGATCACCTTTGGATCTGGTACCTGTGCCTGGAGGAATTCCATATGCATTCTACCCTTCTCAGTGTCGAATGTCGATAGTAGCCTATGTTGTGCAGTCAACGTCTGCTTCCAGAACTGGGCGCAAGCACTGTTGGTCAGGGTCTAGTTCCTTTTCGTGATTAGCTCATACTTTTCAAAGATAGTCAGCTTCGGTCCCACCTTGCCTGGCTGGGTGGTCAATGGAGAATCTGTAGATTTTTTCGACAATGCTGAGGTTATGACCTTCTGGAGGCTTGCACCGAGGGGTGGCCTATCAACCTTGGTCACTGTAGTAGACGGGGCTTATTTTTCCCCGGTCGGGCCAGGAACTGAAAAAGTCTTAGGCCTCTTGGTATGCAGCTGGAATTCTTCTGACGATACCTCAGTGACAAGCGGAGATAAATCTTGCCTAGGCCTTTTCTCTTTCGGGACCTGTGGCAGGGTTGTTTGTGATACAGTGGTCGGGGGATCTTATTATTCTACTTCAACCAATGTGTTAGGCTCCCATGCTATCTGGTTTGCAAATTTCTCAACTTCAGGCCTAGCTTCATGGACATAATGGTTGTTCTTGTTTTTCACCCTCATCTCGGAGATGATCCCACATGGATCGTAATGCCATGGGAAACTCATGAAGAACTTCATTTCCCTCAGCAGCCTATCTGCTTCTTCCCCAGTGCCACAATTGTTGCAGATGAAGGAACCAATCTGCCCTTTGATTCTGAGTTGTTGCTTTTTCTTCAGTGACACAAAATGGATATCATCGGAATTTATTATCTGCCTTATATATTCCAAAGAAAGAATTCTGACAGGCAAGTACTTGGGCAGCTTATACGATGCCAACTCGCACTCGTATACTCTGATCTTAGTGTAATCTTGGTACAAATACCAATCCCCTGTCTTTGTGTTATCCGAGAGATGGAGGATCCTCTTAACTTCATCATTTATTCGAGGCTCGGGCCTGCCGCCAAGCATACATACCACTAGGTGGTAGAATTGATCAATGAACTCCTTGAAACTAAACTCTGTGGAGTTGTGCTTGAGCAAGGAGGTCCATGCTATCACCGCCTGGGGTCTACCATCTCCATCCATCTTTTGCATGGAAAAAATGAATTTGTCTGCTTGGAAGAAGACGTACAAGTACGCTAGTATGGACGAGTATCAGAACATGCCTTCCGTGGCGAAATTCACGAACTGTTCGTGAATATTGTTCGCCAGGAATGTGCTGAAGTCGAACTGGGTGGTGGGCTTCTCATCGATAGAGAAGATGGATAAAAATCCCAGAAGTTCATCTACCCACTGATTTAAATAGTATCCTAATAAGGCACAAAGGGATGAGATGATCTCGTTTCTTTTAGTCGAGAACATGGAAGACGGATAAGGAGGATTTGTGGAGGGAAATTGAGTGGATGGGGGGAGGAAAAGCTCGAATATTTGAGCTTTTGGGGGGAAGGCCATTTTCTGGTATAATTCTGTAAGAATTTCCAGGTTGAAGGGTGATGCAGAGTTAGCTCGGGGGATCTGCATCATTTGGTCGATGGATTCGAGCGTGATGAGGAAAATAATCTCTCTGGATGAGGAGACGACGACTCTTTGCTCGGGAATGTAGTGGGCTTGGAACTTGAGGGAGAACTCTAGAAAAGGGTGAATCTGAGGGAAGAGGTAAAGGGGTAAGTTGGACTCCCAGAGTTCGATTTCATCACTTTGATCCAGGAAGACTTCCTTGAGCCACGACTGAAGGTCTGTGAAATCAAAGTCGCACTTTGTATATGTGATTAAGCGGTCTTTGTCGACCAGTGGGATCCTGTCAAGGTTGACAAGAGGCGGGAGAAACAGATTCTCTTCTCCTTCTTCTTGTTTGGACTTTGGCGCCATTACTGCAATAGTACCTGCAATAAAAAACAACGTTAGCGGGGTGGCTGCTGGTGGGGGCAACTGACTATAACGGAGGAGAAAACGGTGTAAATCTCTCTGGTGCGATGAGTGGGTAAGTGGTGAAAGTAGGAAGGAAAAGGGTAGTTTTGGGTAAATGGGTGTCCATTGGGCATGGGAGACAGGTCAGCTGGTTAACAGATAGCTCATCCAGTAATAAATAGCCAACGGATCACTTAGAGTGTGAGATGGAAGGTGACGGTGACTGGGGGTTACGGATGAGTGACATGGCGGCTACTAATTGGGGTAAAGATCATGGTGAGGGGACCTGCCACAAGCGAATGGGGGGAAGGACTAACAGTAGTTATGGGACATGACTACTTCGAGAAAAAGTGGATGATGACCTCAGGGGGTGACGAAGGTGTGTCAGTTCGTAGGAGGCAATGGGACTCGGGATCGATAGATCGATGCCATGTATAGATAGGGGCTCGCCATAGAAAATATCCCATTTCAGACCCCCCCCCCC
>SNQJ01S0035318.1:38583-49523 GCA_010110895.2 Picea sitchensis
AGAAGAGTATTGTTACCTTTAGAAGAAGAAGTCTCTTTCATCCTTCTTAGTCTTGTTTGTAGGTTCCTTTTCTTTGGCAACTGATGCTTCGTGTGTTTCCTTCCTTCTCCTTAACTCGGGACAATGATTCTTGTAGTGACCATACTTTTGACAATTGAAGCATTGTATCCTTGACATATCTTTCTCTTGATTTGTTTTCTTCCTGGATCCAAACTTCCTTTTGTTCCTAAAATCCTTGAACCTTGTTGTGAAGGCTTGATCATTGTACTTCTTTTGGGGTTTCTCTTTTGCACTGATCCTAGATTCTTCTTGAGCACAACAAGTCCAAAGTTCTTCAAAGGTAGGATATTCTTTCCTTGTGTTCATGCTTGTGGCAAATGCATCCCACGTCTTGGGAAGACCATTGAGTACTATGTTTACCAATTCCTTCTCTAAAGTGATCTCTTCAATATCTTGTAGTTGATCTCTTAAATGGGAGATTCTCACAAAGTATGATATTAAGCTTTCATCATCATTCATCTTCATGTCACGGAGCTCATTCTTCAAACTCATTACTTGTCCAATGTTTCTGACTGAGAAGAGGTTTGTTAGGGCATCATACATATTCTTCGATGAGTCAAGATGGGAGATGTAGGGTATCAAGTGGTCTTTTATAGAGTCCATTATGATACTCATGGCATTGATGTCACCGTCTTTGAACTTCTCCATAACTGCAACATTTTGCGGTTCCTTCTCTTTTCCTTCTTCAAACTCTGGTTTCACGATATCCAACACTTTATTCTTGGCAAGGATAAGTTCAATCCTTTTCTTCCACACTCTGAAGTTAGAGGCTTCATCTAACTTGTTTTCTGACTTTATAGAGTAAGTCATAGCTGCTTTGACTTGGTCAACCCTAGATTTGACCAAAAACTCAAACTTGACATCTTGGCTTGTTGAGAGTACCAGGAGATGCGCTAGGCTAGGGCACACTGATCTATCCACAAATCAGGTCAATCCCTTCACTTAAGGTTCCTCAATGAGAGGATTATGGTTTCTACAACTACACCTGCTAGTAACCCTAGCGACAATGCTTTGGTGACTGCTCTTGCTAGAAAACCTAGCGGCAGTTATTCAATGAGCTTAATATTCTTATGGCTATGTTTTCCCTCCAGCGGTTAGATTGAATGAAGGAGGTGTGGGCACATAACCTGTTAGAATATAATGGATGTGCTCGTTTTACCATGGACAATATCACTATTGTCACCCAACCATAGGATGAAGCCACCCTCTGAGCACCTTAACCTTGATAGAGAATAACTCTAGAAGCAAACCCTAGGCTAGATATCCAAACAAAGGGTAGCGCACCTTTCCCCAAGGATAGCGCACCAACAAAATTTGATCAGATAGTCCAAACCCTAACCAAGTGATAGTCCAAGCCAAACGTGATCTCCTAGCTGCTCAGCTGCAATGGTAGCTCTCCTCCAAACCTGTGCATAAAAATCGGCACTGCAGTGCGCACAAGTGTTGCTCTGCAATTCTAAGACCACCTACCAGAATGAAGACTGACCTCCTGTATTTATAGTAATTCTGGCTAACTGCTTGGGCCAAATTCTCATTTTGGGTATCTGTCTGTTCAGTATATTTTATTTCTTCTAGACGACTTCTTCTCTTGGCGGCTAATAACCTAATACAAGTTATCTTCTTGAGTCAACATGTATTCTAGGGTTATTAGCCAACTCATTAGGGTTTCTTCTTGTTTCCCATAATATTCTATTCTCGTCAAGTTTACACATGGAGGTAAATACCTCCCGTAGCTACCATAATATCAACACATACAACATATTCTATATTCCCTTAAATCCTCTCGACTCGAGCTGGAACATTACATATCCATACCTCCTTATTTCTTTTCTGCTATTGATTTTAGATCCCACAATGAAATATGTGTTGGATTCTGAGAATTTCAAAAATATTGATCTCATCTCGGTCATTTGGCGATATGAGCCATTATCCATGAACCATTCTTTGATGTATTCATAAATAACTTTTATAAGACCATCCATCAGGAATTATTCTTTCCCAAGCCTTTCAGTAAGACCATTGACTTCATCTGGAGTTGCTACTTGTCTTCTCACAATTTTCTTCACATCCTTGAGGTTTTCCTGGCACTTCCCAATATGGTGTCCACTCTTACCACAATAAGAGCATATCGTCTTGTTCCACAATCCCTTCTTATCATTCCTCCTTTTCACGCGACTTGAGAAATGATCTTCCTTCTTCTTGGACATATTTACTTGCACATACTTTCTTCAACACTTTTCCACATCATGGTTGCTAGTTCCACAAGAAGCACATGGATAACTAGACCATTCACCAATGGGAAACATCTTCACTCCTTCTCCTGCAGCATACACATCTTTCCATGGATATGTATTGCACATGTTACTCTTATCTGGACTAGAAGGTAAGGCCATTTTATTATGTAGGTTTTATTCATCTGAGATTCTCTTTTCTTCAACTACCCTCAAGCACTCTCCATCTTGATGGGAATATAAAGAGTTTTCTTTATCAATCATGTTCTTGGAAGGAGATAGTGCAAGAGAGACTATCTCATTCCCTACTTGTTCAAATTTACTTATTCATGGTGCCATATAAAAATTTCTCTCTAATTCATGAAAAATACTCATGTGGAAATTTTCATGACATAACAATCGATCTTGCAGCCTTTGCCTCTCTTCCTCAAGAGAATGAAACTACATTCTTAACTGAGAATTCTCTCTATGGATTTTCCAATGAATGTTCTTTTGAAGTATCAGCTTCATGAGAGCTTTAATCATCTTGCTTCCTTGAAAATATACTTCAAGGTAATCATCAACTGAACTCTTGGATATTATAACAACAACAACTTGCAACACATGCCAAACCTAGCTCTGATACCAACTTGATCCGAAAATTCTCAGACACCACTTATTTCTTTACATATATACATGCAATATCTAACTTGATCCAAAATAATTTATTGATCGTATTGGGGTAGTTTGCATCATTCTGATGATGTGTTGTTTACCCAAAACAATCATAAACTAAAGATTATCTTTCTTGAAGATAATGAGATGACACAACAGAAAATAAAAGAACTCAAATTACATACTTTTGTTTCATCTTTGTGTTCCATTCAATCCAATGAAAATTGACTTCTCCATCTCAACCATCAAAAACCACATGTAAAATGACTCACATATGCCAATTTAATGGATTCTCTTAAATTCCATTACTCAAAACAAGAAAATAACTACACCATTGAAATCCTTGTGAAATTTTGAAACTTTTGACTATAAGTCGACCAATTTCCAAACTAGCTCAATTTCACACTCTTTGGCATGCAAAACAATGCATTAAATTCCCATTAATGACAATTGAGAAAAATGTTTTACAAATGAGCTCAAATCATAAAACAGACCTCATATTCATGAACCTTGCAAAACATCATGCAAAATTGATATAAAACACTTGAAATTTGTCAAGGTACCATTTGGCATGCTTTATGGTGCAACACAAAATTAAGATTGCACTTGCACATACTTTTGTACAGTCTGTACAGTATCGGGATCCATGCACCTCGAAGTCTATTCATAGGTATGTGTGTAAACATTGGGATCCGTGTCCATTAAATAGGCCATGGTCCTAACCCACCATCTGAATTTAGTGGCAGCTTAATGCTAAAAATAGAGGTATCTCCGACAAATTTGGAGCGTTTGGCATATTGGTTAAAACTCTTGGATTACATCTTGGAGGTTTTGGGTTCTATTATGTTCCAAGGAATACATGTTGGTTAGTTTTTAAATATATGGTTAGATATAGTATATATTATATACTATATACTATATATAGTATATGTTATAACAATAAACCTCCCGTGGCAATATTCATTGGTATAGGGTATATACCATATTAAAAAACTCTCGTCGAAATATAAGGTTACGCCCCTCGGGTGATATGATGTGGTCGTTTGATATGGTGTATGACTAGGGGTTAGGGGCTATCCCTCAGTCCCTTTCCACCCCCAAATGAACTTTAATACAATTTTAAATATTTTATTTACCATACATATGTTAAGTCATATGTGGTGATGTGTTGGTAATGTGAGCTATGTTAATAGTTTGGTGGTCATGGGGTCAAACCCTATTGACTCCAAAAGTTTTACACAACACTAACCATTAATGGTCAATGAGGGGTTTCCACGTGGCAAACTCTCATTGGATCTTCAATGCCACATGTCTAATGATGATTGAACAAACTTGTTAGCATGGAGGTATGACTTGCCAACTCCTATTCCCATTCAATTGATCAGTCCACATGGCACCTTGGGGTGTGCCCAAGTCACCTATACAGTCATGCCACGTGTAACTGTATAGACATCACACATGTTATTTTTACCCCTTTTACTTTTTACTTGACTTGATTGACCTGAACTTTGACTGCCCATAATTTTTGCATATGAGCTTCGTTTGACGAAACATTTGTGTCATTGGAAATATGGAAACGAGATCTACACAATGATGTAATTTTCGAGACGATTTGCGATGGTATAATTTTGAGCATTTATAGATCCCCTAGGACCTCTATGAGTATTTCATATCCTTGTAGACCTCTATGAGCATTTCTTAGATCCTCTTGGATCATCCACATACCTTCCAACATGCATTCCTGTGTTGTACAAAATACACCCTCTACCTTCGCGACCTGCAAAACAATCATTTTCTTGTACTTAGTCACATTTCTTGTTTCTGTGTGGGAGTCCTCACCTTTCTCCATATCTTTAGTATCGTAGGACTGCAAGGATCCGTATGTCCGTAGTCCCGCATACTACATAATGCACTTACCAACCCTCATATTACACTTCCATACTTACCACTTTTCATCTTCCATGACATCACATCACCACTTCCCATCACATTTATTTCCCCTTCCACATCAACTGTCACTTGTGTAATCATAATACCATTATTAAATTTGTGAAAGACCTATAAACCTTGCAATAAATTAAAATCTCCTCATGCAAGCCGACAAATTTA
Organism: Picea sitchensis; assembly: GCA_010110895.2. NCBI lineage: Eukaryota > Viridiplantae > Streptophyta > Pinopsida > Pinales > Pinaceae > Picea > Picea sitchensis. The sequence continues at coordinate 43,638 of SNQJ01S0035318.1, forward strand.
AAGTAAGATTTACATTGATTGAACTATTAGGATAACACATGGTGAAATTAAATGAAAACTAATATTCCAAGCTATAAATATCAACAGTAGCACCACGTATTGCCAAATCCAAAAGCAAAGAAAATAATGTCAAGTAAGAAAAAGGAGTTCTATTGTGGAGATACAATAAACATGCTTGGGCATGAGAATCAAGAGTTTCAGTGGTCGAGTACATACAACTACTACAAGGCTCTTTCTCCGACCTAGAAAAAGACCAACTTAATTTGGACTTCAGGCATAGCATTGGCTGGTTGTGTTCCATAAGTAACAAATTTCAAAGAGCTTGTTCAATGGTGTGTGTATAAGTTCAATTCAGTGAAAATAATAATTCAACTTCAAGGACATCATCCCATTTCTTTAGCTGCTTTAGTATTTTCCAGAATGTTATGGCTTCCTACATCCACCATACAGTGTAAAAATGAAGAGGCTAATGGATTCTTGAAACAACATAAAGGAGGAGAGAAGTTTCTAAGAAATTACTTGGTAGACTCAGAGTGTAACCCTAGTATTTCCAGGATTTAGGTAACTTCATTAAAATACCCATAGAGAGAGTTTGCATCATTGTTTTTCTGTATTATTGGTTTGGAATCTACTGCATCTGTACCAAGAAATATTATATGTGTCCTGCATTTTTCTTTGCATGAAAATGCCATTATAGACTGGGGCCAACTTATTTCGAGTGAATTTTCTTTTCAACTAGATAATTTTAAAAAGACTCAAAAAATCTATATGACCTCTTACCTCTTTTTTGTCATAACCTATGGTCATGTATTTGAAGACTTGTTGGGGGGAAGGAACATTGATTTCAATATGGAACCAATTTATGCATGGTATTCATCTTTGTATAGATACAAAGCTCAATATAACTTTTACCTAATTCACAATAATTTCATTTTAGAATTTAAAATGTTTATTTTTGGCCTTAGTACATCAAGGTTGTCTCTTGAATTTGCCACATTTTTCACGGGTTAGGGAGTTTTATAGACTTCTTAGGATTTTAGTGTTATCGGGTTGTTCAAGGGTGATTAAAATCCTTTTCTCCTCACATTTTATGTATCAGAAAAAAATTATTCCAAGGAAATGTGCAGACGGCATAAAACTTGGGCCCATTTCTTCAAAGAGAAGAGAAAATATCAGTTCATAACCCTGCCAGGAAAAATTGGAGAATTCACTGAAAGCACATAACCCATGTCGATGAACTTGCAGACCATCTTGACCAACTCGGATTAAAGGAATCCAAATTTGTTGAGGATTTTGACCCAGATGACAAGTTCACTGCACATATGGCATCAATTGGGTATTCTTCATATTTCACCAAAATTGAACAATTTCAAGGAGGCAGAGATAATTTAGATCTCCCTGAAATCACGATAAAGCAAGTTTCAAATAACATGGAAGAATTTATCAGTACCAATGAAGGTTAATGACAACATGGTAGAGAAGTAGCAATGAAAAACCCTAATTCACCAACGGTTTCCTAGTAGAGTACTCCATCGAGAACAAAACATAAGACCAGTGGTATTGAAATGAGAAAAACATTAGCTGGATGCTTGGACAATGGTGTGGATAAGGACCCACCAAGGAAAAATATTGAGAAATCCCATACCATGTATAATTCCATTAAGAGAAAAATAAATACACAAGCAACATGGTTGAGCATATCTGAAACCCAAGAAATCCCTTGAGTTATGGATGTTGATGAATTTATTGAAGAACCCAATTGGTATGAGCAAAGACTATTGGAGACTAGAGAAATTATTGAAGCCCTAATCACCTAGGAACCATAAATATTCTAGGAAGAATCTATAAATTTACACCACGCCGCCTACAATCAAGTGTCCAAGAATTTTTTTCTTGAAAAAGTCAATACAAGAAACAAAAAATCATCAGAAAAGTGGAAATCAATAATTGACTTTGATGGAGTTGCACCATCGAAAATTGCACAATTCCATAGTGCAACTGGAGAAGCCTTGAAGTGGTTTGTTGATACTATGGAAAGAGAATATTTATAATTGAAACAAAAGATAAAAGAATTAGAAGCAACCTTAATGTCAGGACCTTTATTTCCATAGCCCCTAAATACAATTCAACCAACACTTGTTTTAGAAAACATCCCAAAAAGAAGCAGTAATGTAAAGGCTCATCAAACTTGTTGCAAGAAATAAGAAAGTATGTTGGGGATGCAATACACAAAATAATATACCTAATTCAATAAATTTGGGATCCTTCTCAAAGTGCTGTCAATTTTTCAGCAAGAATTACAAATTTCAAGGAATACCTATAGAAAGATTTGGAGAACATTGAATGATTCTTCAAGGACATTGTGAGTACATTCTCGGCCAGAGTCTCAAGCTTAACTGATTCCCACTGAAGAGAACATAAACTTCCTTAAAATACCCAGATGAAATATATCAATGCATGTTGGTTCAAAGAGAAATAAAAATTTCAGAGAAATGATAAGTGAGTTAAATGTTTAAAAAAATAAAAGAAGTGATTTATTATTTAAGCTTGTTGATCTCACAAAATAACTTGATGGCTCAAATCTATCAATGGATACACTACTCTCATCAAAATAAACATTAATAGAACAACTTAATGCATTAAAGGCATCTTGGGAAAATGAATTTACCAAGACAATAGTGTTCTCTGAAGAAGAGGTTGTCGAAAGTTGGCTAGCCAAGTATATTAATAGAGATGATGAAGTGGATGACACGTTATATCAATCAGGCATGGATTTGAGATAATTGGAGAATGAATTGTTTGATATCAAAACTAGGCATGAGATCATTGTGGCTCCCTTAAGGGAACATATTGAGGAATGGTTAAGAAAAGAATTAATTAAAATCACTGAACCAGAAAATCAAGAAGCAGTTGTAGCAGTTACGCCACCTCAACCACAACAAGAATATACAAAAGGGGAACCTCGAAGCAAATGATGGGTTATGGAAACTATCCATCACAGTGAGTTAAGAAAAAAAAATCTCTCCCTTTAATATAATTTCTTCTACAATCATTTTTGATACTACATTCTAGTCCTCAGTAATCTGTGAAAACCATGCTAATCTGTGACTATTGTCCTCTTTTTTTCTAAGTCTTTTCATTTCATGGTCTATGGGAGCCCTATCCCAATCCTCTTTGAAGGGAAAACACAAAATTTTACTTTAAAGACATTTCCTTTTTTATTTAAGGACTTGTATTATTTTTTAGACTCCCAGAGAACTATTTTGGGATACTACATTATTGTATTCTCAAAGACATTGATTTAAAGATTGATATTTCAAATGTGTATCTATCATAATATTTTTGGTATTTAATGAAATAATCATTTAAATTTGTCTTCCATATGCGGTCCATATTCCTTGTCTTCGTTATGTGGATATTGTTCATTGTCTTGATGAATGTTGTGATGGAAATGTTATTCTTTTTATTATCATACTCATTTGATTTATGAACTTTTTAAGATATCGTATATAATCTCTTTTGAAAGATGTTTGTTCCAAATCTCAGGTTTTCCTTTGAATATGAATACTTATTTTATTTTATTTTCAAATAAGCCCGGTCCTTCTTGGGCTTTGTATATATTTTTGCATATAATTTTAAAGGAAAAGAGGAGTACCACCTCTATAAAAATGTAGGGGGATTTCATCCTCCTGAGTTTGACCTTAATACCATAAGACGGTATTTTAGATCAACACCTATATTCAAGAAATTACTTCAAACTATGATGGTCAATATTTATTTGGAAATGTCACCCTATGAGATATGGACTTCAATTCTCTATTGCATGCAAGATGGCCATAATATCTTTCTCATATGTTGATTTACCAAAATTGTGGTCACATAAATTCTTAATGGTGAATGGTAAAGGGTGATCTTCTTTCATCAATACCTCCAAGACCTCTTCTCAAGGAATCACATTCCAGGACAAAAGTCTTAGTAAAATATAACACTCATAATATTGGAGTCATGGACATGGAATCATTTAAACCTAAGAAGGTGTGCTTGGTGGTCTCACCCCAAATAAAGGCATTCGTTTTTAGTAGTATGGATAATGGAGAAACAATGTTTCCATAATTTTTTTAAAACTTCATGTAGTATCTTATAATTCCTAATAATCCATGAAATCTCTTCAAGGTCTTTGGATGGGGACAATATTGCATAGATATGACTTTCTCGGGATCAACTCATACTCTCGAGCGACTTATAGTGTGACCCAAGTATTCAAACTTTGAATCCCTAAGAGAACATTTGGATCGTTTCATGAATAACTGGTGAACTTGTAGGAGTTTTAAGGCTATACCAAGATGCTCTATGTGGTATTCCTATGTATTGTTGTAGATCAAAATATCGTCAAAGAATAACAACAAAAAATTTAGTTGGAATTGTCGAAATATCTTGTTCATGAGGTTCTAGAAGGTGGACTAAGCATTACAAAGGGAAAAAGTGTTATGAGGAAAATCTCTCTATGGCTAGGGGTAAACCACAACAGACAGAAATGAATGCATAAATCGACCCTATTCTCAAGTATGCTACATAAATAAATATTCTATTAAGACAAGATAAAAGGCCTACCTTGTCTATATGTTCGATGAAGTCCACCATTGAGCACTTGACCCAAAGCAATATACCTACAACTAGTCTTCAACAACCAAGTAATGCAAGCATATGGTGATAATATATGATGTTAGCACATTCAATAACATAATCCATAAACATTCATAACAGATATGCCCATGGAATAATAATTCAAATATTTGCAAGATATTAATTGGAAAAGAAAATAGTATTTCTATTAAGATATAATCAACAGAAGTGAACAAGTTATAGACTTCCATGTCGACATGGTTCGGAACCGAGAAACTAAGTTCCTTCTAGCTGGGCCTTCAACACTTCAATCCTCCACCAAAGGAAAGCTCATGTAAGAGAGATAATGAAGTTCTCAATCAATAATGGAAGAGTTTGGGGGTTGAACATTGTGTTCATACTTAAAGGATAAAGGGATGCAGACTTAATGTGAAGTGAATAATTCCTCCAGAGTAACTTTTCTCTCAAAGTTGAATTCTTTCTCCTCTTTTCCATAGCTTGGATGTGGCCCATTTATAGCCTTCAATTGGAACAGAAGAGCCGAGTCAGAATGTTTCAAGTATATGGAAGGCGAAGTATCATTGATCTCATGATGTGACATGGAAACCTGACACCATTTTTGAATTTTGGGCACATTTTCCAATGTACAGGGGATGTAGTGGTGCAACCTGCGTATACGCATGTTGTATAGTAGGAAATGTGCATATATGTGGAAAAATTGTATTTTTAGCTCTGGGATTTGTAAAAGGGGATTACAAGTCTGCATAGGGAAATGGAAAAAGGCCTTATGTGAAAGATTGCATGGGGTGAGGCAAATCTTGCTATAAAAAAAGGCATCACTAAAAACTCATAATTTGTACACAAGGTGGTCTTATGGATGTCTGCATCTTTCATCCTAATATGGTGGTTGTTAAAATGAAGGTCAAGTTTAGTGAAAAAATTGGCTATATGAAATCCATGTGGATATTGATGTATAACAACCTTGTCATCTCCTTATCTTCCTTGTGACGGTAACCAACCAATTCTACTTCCTTTTAAAGAGTAGTACAACTAATATTCCCTTATAGGTCTAAGGTATTGTGCTTGAACACTAGCTTTGTCAATTTTATTAGGCTTAAACAACATCAAGTGTTGTCATATTTGTTACACATTATTTTCATCACTCCTAAGACCATTAATGATGTAAACCTTGTTGGACACACCTACCACACTTAGAGGGGGGGTGAATGAGTGTGGGGCTCTTTTTCCCAAAACTTCCCTCTT
>SNQJ01S0035319.1:19573-52541 GCA_010110895.2 Picea sitchensis
TAGGTGCAGTCTCACCCGAAGCAACCATGAGGGGGTTGCAAGACAGAGATGTCTACAACCAGGGGAATATCAAGCGGTCCTTATTACAACAACAACATAACATGCATCTACCATTCACTAGCTAGATCTATCCTTCACAACTATAGATCTGATCTAATACAATAGTGCAGATAACAATATAACAACAATAGAGCTCAAAGTGTCAATCACAGACACAACAAAAAATGTACGTGGTTCACCCTCTCTCTAGGGCTACATCCACATAACCGTGCTTATGGTATATTAAGATAAAGCTTACAGTTCTGATCTGCGCTCTTGGCCAACAAATCCTCTCTTCTCCGTGTATCTTCCTCTCTCCCTTCCTGTGCACCCAGCTGTAGGACTTGATCTTCGCACCCGTCTGAAGATATTACAAGACCAGAAGGTTCTCTGTCTCAGCACTTCTCTCACCCTTAATACAATATTCTCCCAATGAACAATAATCGACAATAAGGATCAACCATAGTACCGACCCGACCTAGGTCCTCTCGACCTCTATTTATACATTACAATCCCTCACCAACAACCTTAGGTAGAAACCTAGGTTTCAAAACCCTAATTACCAAAACCCTAGGTGTCTACAACCCTAGGTCAACTTGACCCATTCTTTCTGGGCTTCACCAACCTGTCTTTCCTTCTCCATCTCGTGGTGCTCCAAGGCATCTAATGCTGACTTTTTCCACTTCCTGAGTCATCCTCGATCCATCTTCCTTGTTGATTTGTCATCCTCGATCTCCTCATCCAACGACTTTCTTTTCCACACTTTGCTCTATCTTCTCTGTTCTTTTGCTCACTTCGACCCAGTGACAACCACTGTGTCTCTCGCAAAGCTCATTTTTTACCTTTTCTTCCTCATTCTTCGCTTCCTTCCATAACCCCGGGCCAACAAGTAGCCAACATTTGTTGGTTGATTGGGTATGCTACCTTGGAAAGGAGCATTAGACTGAAAAAATTGGCCCCAGGTAGGATTTACAGAGCTTGGATATGGTTGTCCAGGATTAGGGGGTACAAAAGAATTTAGTTGAGGAGTTTCCCCCCCAGGCGGTTGTTGATTTCCTTGGAAAGGAAAATTCCAATGTTGTGATTGTAATCAAGGTGTATATTTTACATACACTGGGTTAAGACCCCCAACTTGGGGTTTCCCCCCAACTTGAGGTTGCCCACCAACTTGGGGTTGGACCCCAACCTGAGGTTGGCCTCCAACAAAAATTTGAAAACCAGAAGGGACATAATGACTCGTGCCTCCAACTTGATTGGAGCTACTTGTGTCAGTACAATTAGATCCTCCAGATGGAGGTGGAGGAGGAACGTTAGGCCCTCCGGAGAGAACCTGGGTAGGTGTAGGAATGAAACCACTAGCAACATTATACCTAGGTGTAATAAAAATATTAGGCCCTCCGGATGGACTCTGGGCAGGATTAACAATAGAAGTATTAATAACATTGTACCCAGGTGGAAGTGATATAATTGATCTAGACGAAAGTGGTGTCCCAATAGGAGCTTAAGTTATGACTGGACTTCCGGCATAAACATGTGTAACTTGTGGGACCGCGGTAGAGCTAGTGAGCTGGAGGGGAATAATTATATGAGAACCAACCAACAACTGGTCTGAAACTGTGACAACATTACTGGTCGTGCTAGTAAAATGATCTAAAGATATTGTATAAGCAATGGAATTCATGGGTGTATTTGATGACATAGGTTGATTTGGGCTCATTCCTAGTTTATCAAAAATATTGTGTCCCAATGAGGTCCTCCAAAAAGAATGATCGAAGACTGAGCTAGGATTAAAAATTCCAGCAGTATGAACCAAAGTTCTAAACGATTCACTCTGAAAGGATGGATCATCTACACCAGACTATGCGTAAGGTCCAATAGGTATTCTAGTATAGTCTTCAGCAATAATGTCTCTCGATGAGTTTATTCGGAGAAAAAGTGGATCTTGTATAACACTCAATAACGAATTTACATGAAGTGTTGATTCTACCAATGGTGTAGAACTTCAAATATCAGAGGACACGTTGTTATTGACTTCTCCTTCAGGAGAAGGACCCTCTAGTGAATTAGGAAGGAAAGGAGTGTATTCTTTTGACTCTTCCGGAGATAACCCTTGCATCCTACATGAACGACGAGGGCTGATGTTGGCTGCACCAAATAAAGAATGAAAGAAATCTATGGCCAACTAGAGAAACAAACATCACTCACTAATAAAATCTAGATATCAAACACACAAACCAACCTTCTTATTTTGAAGTCACTAGTTGGTGATGAAATCCAATGTCATGAAATCAAGACAAGAAGGGGATGGGATAAAGTGGGTGGAAAAGTTACGTTGACGACCTGCTTAATGGACTTACACCCTGGTGCAAGCTCCCACACATAATCATGGGTATACCCTCCAAGGAGCTTGAGCGAGTTTGGCCAATGTCGATTCCAGGTACCATGAAGACTTGCCCCTCCATAATCACCTCGTGTAAAGACTCTAAAGATATAGGCCACTAAGGTTACCAATTACGAAAATGATGCATGGGGAAGCAGTCAACAGTCCGATCCACACACAAGGGCAGGGTATCTATGCCCAAAATCTCCTCGAGAAGGTCTGCACATGATTCTCTTCAAAAGTGACCCCCAATAATATGCACAATCTCTACATTGATACCAACAAAGAAGGGTGAGTATCTCTATCGKCCCTAATGCGACCTCATGATTGACCCCTGTGTTAGAAGGGCTTCCCAGGACAAAATGTAGCAAGTGGATTTAAACTCTCCCTATCACAAGATACTATTGTGTGTTTTGATGCTTTGGAGAGTGTGCCTCACAACCTATTCCAAAGCGCTATCCTAGCTAATGTTGGTGTATAAAAGTTCTAGAAAATAAAAGTTGCTAGGTAGATTTTAAAATTACGCTGAATTTTAATGGTTGTTGCTTACTCAAAAAGGGAAACAGAGATGAAACTGATGAAGTTGTTGACCTTGACCCAACAAAATGAAAATAGATATGATATGCAATCTTTCCGTTCGATGAACTCTAATTACACAAGGGAGAAGGTTTCTCTTTCCAGAATACAAAAAGTTACAAAGCCCAAGTTCTGAATCTTTGAATGATATTGATTCCAAACAATCAAAGCTACTAAATTTTCCAATTGTCTCTTTTTCAACAAATATTTGAATGCAAAAATTTCTTGTAAAGACTACTAAAAGAAGAATAAACTTCAGTCCTTTCCTTTTCAAATTAAAACAGAGATGTAATCCAAAAAACAAAGAGTTGTCCAAGAAGATCAATGCACTCACAACACTATTTCCCAATCTAAACTCAAAATGCAAGCAAAAATGAAAAGATAAGAAAATTTCTTTGTCTAAGGCAAACAAAAATTGTTTTCCAATCAACAACAATCCAAAACTTAAAAAATCAATCCAAAACTCAAAGAGATCAATAACAACTTATCTAACAAGCAATCACTCAGGGACAAAGCCTTAAGATTATACCCCTGCAATAAGAAGTAAAAGATAAAACTTATAAAGATTATGAAAAAGACTCTCAATACTTGAGAAACAATCAAATTCAAGCCAAAAGAAGCAAACCAATCATTCACCAAGACTAAAAGTTCACCCCCAAAAGTAATGACAAATCTGGGCAAAGAGAAGAAAGTTGACTGTCACTCCAAAAATTTCTATAGGAATCATCGCAGGCTGTAGAAGAGCACAGATTGACGATGAAGGATCATCGTAGGCTGAAGGAAAAACACAGTGCAACATCATCACTCTGGTTCACACAAGCACGGTGCGACGATGACTGAATATAAGGAAAAAATTAAAAAGAGGAAAAAGTTTCTCAGTGAACTTTCAAAACCAGGGATTCAAGATGGATCACCCAAAGACTCAGAGAATGAAATTGACTAAAAGCAGGAAAGCTAAAAGCAAATATGAAGAAAAAAACCAAAAGAGGACGTTCCCTAGTGGGGTCTCCAATTTTTTTATCGGAAAAATTGGTAAGTGCGGACACAAACTAATCTCCCTAAATTCAACAGGAAGCTAGAACCAAACAAGGCAGAATACAAACTTCTCCTTAGATTTCATTGTCATATAAACTAGTTCAGAGAAGGACAAATGACATACCTTTTAAATGACGTTTGATCCTCACTAGTTTCGTCCTCACTGCTCCATCTTTGGATTTGTGGGATGGTGAACCTGTTAAGAAGCACAAACCAATAAAGAGAGAGAACAACGATATATATATTCTAATGAAGTCTATGTATAAGATCAAGGATTTATACAATAAAAGTAAAGACACCTTTATAGGGAAGAAATGTATTACTGCATTATATTAAATGAAAGTGGAGAATACAACCCATGCCTTGATGTTGCAAGGTCCCTTCCAATGGCCCCTTTCTTCAACACACACACCTTTGCTCCAATGTCTTTGATGAAGAGAATTCCCAACCTAACTTGGAGAGCTAAACAAAAGCTATCTCAGGTATAATCTACATCAGAATTCTTCATGCATAAGCAAACCTAGCCTTTCCCATGAGAGATCCCTCTCTATATAGGGTGAAAGAGGGATGGATGAGGAGATTAGGATGATCCCACTAAATCAGAGAAGCGAGTAAGATCCAAACCGATTGGAGGCCACCTCATCTTCTAGAACCTTCATGAATTTCATTTTTTCTCTTGTTTGAGGATCGTCGCACCCCATGCACAGGGAGCCTGCGATGACACCGCAGTTCAATTTTGGTGCAACATGCGACGATCAAGCATCGTCGCACCCTAATCATTGAGCAGGGTGCGATGATATCCTTTGACATAGTTTTTAACGAAGAAAAGATAATTCACTTTCACATGGAGGAAGTCTCTTTTAGTATCTTCAGGGAACATAGAAGTGAGTCATGCACATATCGTCAGTTGATCACCGGGGTGACCAAAATAATGTGTAACAATAAGTTTAATAATTAATTATTATTAAAAATATTAAAAAAGAAGCAATATTGATTCACCCCCCACCCCCTCGGTATTGGCCAATATTTCAACAATTTTATCAATGTTCATATGGTTAATAGATTGCAAGCTCCTACAAAGAATATCCAAAGCACATAGGTTGAGGGTTAAAATATTCAAATTTTTACAGATTTGAAGCTCATTATGGATACATATGTGTTGCATTCTAATTTCCATGCTATAGATCTAGCTGATGTGGATATTGATTTGGGATATACTTGGATGGAATTAGTTGGTACAATTAACATTAATGTGCAAAAGAAGTTTCTAAAACTTTGGTACAAGAAAAAGAAAATCACATTGCAGGATGTGTCTCTTAGTCAGAAAGTTTGGCCCACGAAGACTATAAAATAATTTATTTCCAAGTCCAAAGTTGAATCAGAGGCAGAGTCTATAGAACGAGATGAAAAAAAAACCACGTGAAGGACACAATAAGGAAGCTAAGGAGGTCATTGAATCAAATGCACAATGTGTTGTAAATTTGATGAAAAAAGAACATATTCCTACATTTTTTGTATATCACCATCCACATCATAAAGAGAAACAACAATCATCAAGGCAAGAGCGAGCACATCAACACACTTATGCACCAGTACGAAACCAGAAAGGAAACCAATCAAGAGGTGCACAGAGGAATACTAGCACTACAGGAAGACACCAGGCTTGAGAAACAATCCCATGGCAATCTCGACATGATGTAGAGAAAGATCGGGGTGACAAGGCAACAATTAGACATCACGTTCGACTTCCATTAGGATGGATGGATGGTCGTACTTGGTACTAGTTGGCTACACTTCTTAGCCAATCATATTGTATGGTTTCCTCACATGTTTCGAGGATGAAACATGTGAAGGGGGATGGAATGTAGTATACCTAGGGAGATAATATGGGGTACCTAGGGAGGTAACCAGTGGGAATGCAATTATGTATTATTAGTGGAGACCATTCAATGTAAGGTGGACTAGGTCCACTATATTATTAAATAAGGCCCATTATGGTAGTTGGATATAATAAATAGGTTTTCTAGAAGATTCATTCTCTAAAATGTTCTTAGAAGATAGATAATGCTATATAAAGAAGTGTAAGCAATGTATTGAGGCATATTGAAGAATATTGTTATTGTAGCAAACAAATATTGCTTGAGGAGTTTTATCCTTCCCTAAGGATTAATATATGGTGTTACCCTACCTCAAGGGTTTTGTTTACATTCTTATGTTGAGTATTTTGGTGAATGTTTTGGTTTATTCTTGTTGAGATTAAGGGTTATTTCTAAAGTATATCTTCATATATATTCAGGTACTTCACAATGCCCCCCACATTTCATGAAACCTCCATTGGAAATCATGATTTGAAAGTTATTGACTAAACAGATATAGCAATTAGTTTCTTGGGCAATGTAGCGATGAATACAATAATGGGTGTTGCCACTGTCAACGAGGATGATGAACTTTCGATGCTTAATGTAACCAATTAGCTTGAGGGTTTGGGGAGTAAATAAGCCAGTGAGAGCATTTAGGGAAATGACCAATTCGACTTCTGGGGGGTTCGAGGGTGGAGTAAGGTCAGTGGGTTCAGGTGACTCAGCCACAGGGGGAGCCTCGACCTCTTCTTCAGAAACATCCTTAGAGATGGCCATAAAAATATTTTGTTCCTTACAATTGTGCCCAGGAAAATATTTGTCATCACAATTATAATAAAGGCTCTTGAGTTGGCGTTCAACCATTTATGTTCGGGTAAATTTCTGGATCTTCATTGGAGTGGGAGGAGGGGCATGAGTGATTGGTTTAGGGCGAGGAATAAAGGAGGGATTTCTAATTTGAGAAGAGACAACCCATTGTGCTTCCTTAGCTATTTTTGTAGCTTCCACCAAACTCTGGGGGCGAGCCATTAGGACGTGGGCACATATCTTATCCAACATGCCATTGATAAAGCATTCACATAAAAATGCATCATACATACCCTCTGTGCAGAAATCCAAGTGCTCAAAAGCAACTATAAAATCTTCCACTATGCCACATCATTTCAACTTTGTCAAATGACCTAAATGGTGGGTGTTAGTTTCAAAGCATTCATAAAGATCTGCAACAAAGTGTGTCCAAGCCACATACCCTTGGTGGGCATTTTTTCTCCATTGCCACCACTGCCAACGTTCTTGATCTAGATGGAGAACACCATACCTGAGTTTGGCCAACTCATCCATAATGTCGTACAAAGAGAAATAATGTTCCATTTGAGTTACCCCGTCGGTGGGATCCGAGCCATAAAATTTATTCACATCCACTCGAGGAAGGTGCATGTCACATTGAAATTGATGGGACTAAAAATTCTAGGAATTGGAGGAAGTCTCACCTTCGGGGTGCAAAGGTTGGAAAGATGAGGTAAGGTCTTCAATAATATTTAACTTGGCGCAGATTTGGGCAACAAAGGATTCAAGCTGGGTCGAGAGGTCTTGTTTCAGGGTTTCCATTTTTGCGTCTATGGTGGAATGCATTTTGTTACTGATGATAGTAATATTGGCACCAAGTTATCACACTTCCTTTGGGCCTCTGCAAAATCATATGACAATGTATTGAGACGGGCTTCAAGGTCTTGACTATGGGTGTGGGCCATGATGAAGGGGGGAACCAAAAAGGGGCAGGTGGGACCACATAGAAAAGAGGTTATGGGTGAAGGGTATCATGATGATAAGGGTGAAGAGGAGAATCCAATTGGTTGAGTCCTAAATAAGGGGGTCAGAAATGTGGGCGACTTTGTGAAAATGTGTGTCTCCAAATTGGTCAGTACAACATGAAATCTCATATGTTTGCTATCGACATGGGTGGTTCTTACATTGTGCTGGGTGACGAATGGTTAATGACTCTTGGCCCCATTCTCATGGATTTTAAGGAATTAACCATGCAATTCAAAAAAGAGGGCCAATAGTATCAGTTCCAAGGAATCACAACAGGTTCCCCTGAGATCATCAATTCCCATCGCATGGAAAAGATCCTAAAAAAAGGTCATTCCGACATTATTTCACAACTCCATTCCATTCAAGCCACTGAGACACCCTTTGTGCATCCTGACCTCCAATCCATCCTCTCCAAACATCAAGCTATATTTTCCACTCCCTAAGGACTTCCCCCTTCCCATGTTGTTCATGATCATTCCATTCCCCTCGTCCCCAACAACCTTCCTCCCAATGTTTGTCCCTGTCGCCATCCCTTTGCCTAGAAAAATGAAATTGAGAAAATTGTTCAAGAATTGCTTGCCGCGGGTGTTATCCATCCTAGCACTAGCCCCTATTCTTCTCCTATGGTCATGGTACTTAAGAAAGAAGGCTCTTGGTGCATGTGTCCTCACTTTCACGCCCTCGACAAAATCACCATCAAAGACAAATTTCTCATTCCTGTCATTGATAATCTCTTGGATGAATTAAGTGGTGCCCAATTCTTTACTAAACTCAATCTTCATTTTGGATACCACCAGATACGTATGAAAGAGGCAGACATTCCTAAGATTGCATTTTACACTCATGAGGGTCACTATGATTTCTTGGTCATTCCCTTTGGCTTGTGTAATGCTCCCTCCACTTTCCAAAGCCTCATGAATCATGTCTTCCATCCTTTTCTACATCCTTTTGTCTTAGTTTTCTTTGATAATATTCCCATCTGTAGTAAAACATGGAAAACCCATCTTGCTCATGTGGATCGAGTTCTTCATCTACTCTCTCAGCACCAGATTTTCCTCAAACAATCTAAATTTTCTTTTGGAGCCTCAAAAATCGATGGGTGATAATGTTGGCAAGGATGGTGTCAAGGTGGATCATAAGAAGATTGAAGCTATGAAGGATTGGCCTCACCCCTAGAATCTCAAAAACTTGCGTGGTTTTCTGGGTTTAACTGGTTATTATCGCAAGTTTGTTAAGAATTATGGAAAAATTGCAGCGCCTCTCACTGCTCTCCTTAAAAAGGATGCTTTCACTTGGACTCCAACAATTGAACATTCCTTCCAAGCCTTGAAGGAGGCTATGTGCACCACTCCTGTCCTCGCCCTTCCCGACTTCAAAAAGACTTTTTTCCTGGAATGTGATGCTTCAGGGAGAGACATTGGAGCAATACTTATGCAAGATCAACAACCTTTGGCCTTTACCGACAAACAACTGTCCGAGCGACATTCGATCCAATCAATCTATGAAAAGGAAATGTTGGCAGTTTTGCATGCAATGGATCTCTGGCTTATCTATTGGGGAAACGCTTCCAAAGTAAGACAGATCATTAGAGCCTCAAGTATTTTTTGGAGCAATGTCTTTCATCCCTGGAGCAACAAAGTTGGGTGACTAAGCTATTTGGATATGATTACGAGATCATTTACAAGAAAGACAAAGATAATGTGGTTGCTGACGTTCTTTCAAGAAAATATGAAGATGAAGGGTCCCTCTCTTCCCTCTCCTTCATTGTACTAGATTGGCTCCAAGCTGTTTGCCAGGAATGACCACACGATCCCAAAATTTCGCGTCTGATCCAATAACTACAAGCTAATTCTCCAATTTCCCCAGGGTACTCTTGGCACAATGATGAGTTTTGATACAAAGGCCATCTGTATTTAAGTAAACAGGCACAAATTAAATCCACGATGCTTTATAAGCTTCATGCTACACCCACAACTGGGCACTTAGGGTTTACCAAAACCTATGACAGGGTCAAATGTTCTTTTTTTCTGGAATGGTATGAAACAGAACGTCCACACTTTTGTAGAAGAATGTGATGTCTGTCAACACAACAAGGGAGAAATAGTCAAATCCCCTAGCACACTACAACCGATTTCGATTCCACTTGCTATTTGGAGGGATATCTCTATGGATTTCATTGTTTGCTTACCTAAATTGGGAAATAAGTCAATCATCATGGTGGTAGTTGATCGTCTTTCCAAGTATGCTCATTTCTGTGCTCTTCAACACCCATTTACCACCTCCATTGTGGCTCAATTTTTACCGGATCATATCTTCAAGCTTCATGGCATGCCTCAATCTATTGTTTCTGACTAAGATCCCACTTTCACTAGCAATTTTTGGCAAGAATTGTTCAGGCTACATGGAACCCAATTGAATCTCAACACAACCTATCATCCTTAGACTAATGGCCAAACTGAATTTTTCAACAAGTGTTTGGAAACATATTTGCTGTGTTTTGCATCTGAGAGGCAAAATCATTGGGCTCAATGGTTACCACCAGTTGAATAGTGATACAACACCTCTTACCATACAACTACTCACATGACTCTTTTTGTATGGACAAAATCCACCTTCAGTTCTCTCATACATGCCAGGTGTCTCGAAGTTTTAGGCAGTTGATCAAAATCTTATAGTTTGAGAGGCTATTCTTCGTTCCCTCAAAGAGAATTTGGTAATGGCTCAGAATCACATGAAGCAACAAGCAGATCAAGGTCATTTCGAACATCAATTTGTTGAAGGGGACCAGGTGTTTCTTCGACTGCAACCTTATAAGCAGACTTCACTCAAGGCTGAACATTGTTAGAAACTCACACCTAAATTTTATGGTCCTTATACAATTCTCAAGCACGTGGGAGCGGTTGCCTACCAGTTAGCTTTGCCAAGTCATTCTAAGCTCCATCTTATTTTTCATGTCTCATGCTTAAAGAGGGTGATTGGAACTAAGTGTCAAACTCAAACCAGTCTCCCTGAGTTGGATGAAGAAGGCTCCATCTGGTTGCAGCCACAAGCAGTCTTGTACCATCGTGAGCGTCGTTTCCGACATCACACCATCAAGGAAGTGTTAGTACAGTGGAAAGATACAACTCCAACAGATGCCACATGGGAGCCAACTACCATTCTACAACAATTTCCTCATCTCAAGCCAAGGCTATTTTCAAGGAGGAGGGCATGTTAAGGACCTAACCTCACTAACCCCTCTTGTAGGTAGAATAATATATTTTCCATGTAATAAAGGCAAATATTAATAAGGCCTAGTAATAAGGAAGAATAAGTCAAATGTAAGAAAACATAATAGAAGCTTTTGCTTCTAGAAGATCTTCCTCTAAATTGTTCTTGTGGTAGATAGATTTAGTATAAATAAGAGCCAAGGGCATGAAAAGTTTTGTCTTGAGAATTATTGTAATAGAGCGTTGCTCTGCTGGAGGTTGGCTCCTCGAAGAGGCAAGTGAATATTGTTTCCTATCAATAAAGGTAATATTTTGGTACTATGGTTTCATCTATTGTGTTGTTCCGCTGTTATTCTTTGCAGTATTTATGTTTTCTATTATTATAATAGATCTGGTACCTAACATGAATGCATACAAGTTTAGCATTGAGAGGAGCTTTCCTCCCTTTCCCTTACCATGGGCAAGGGCACTTGTAATAGTTAAGAGTTAATACTAATAAAACATATTTGATGATATTCCATATTTTTATGTGTGGTGATGTTACATTTATGTTTCTATATGCATTTTGATTCATAACTTCAGTAAATTAATCCTTGACATTGTAAAAGTGCCAACACAAAATTTAATAAGACAATCAATACCTACAACAAAACATATTAACATTGTAATTAAATATTAACTATTATAATTTCTTTATTATTTTCAATTGCTATTTTTTATCATTTAACATAACCATTAATAATAAGTCCTTACGGTTAATTCAAGTAGTCATGTGTATACGTGAGATGAGTTGGGGAGATCACAAATTCCACTCTCTTGATCCCCTTAAGATTAAGCTCCATAATTAGGATCCACATTTACAATCATGGAGAAATACGAGAAGGATTTTCCACCATAATAATTATATATATGTATTTATTTATTTCATGTTAAATACATCCACACCACTTTAAATAATTAACTAGTGACCATTAACCACCCATCATCCATCATGTTGTTGGTGTTACCCTTAAAAATGAATCATGTCCCCATGGGACCTTATTTTGAGGAAGAGTCACCAACGAGTCGCGACGATTCAAACTCAAATCTCTCCCGTTTGTTTTGACCATTTCTGTCTGTTTTCCCTATAAAAGGCCGTGATTCCTCATCATTACTCTAAAAAAGAGCAGCGCAATTCTTGCATCCAAATGTACCATCATTAGGTACCTTAGCTTATCAGCGAGGGTTCGATCTTCATCCTCTCTCTCTCTGACTGACCGGGAAACGCTTCCTACTTTCATTTATCTACCCTGCGAAGTTGCAGACGGCAACATTTCACCGGCAGATTCTGGCAGTTCCGTAGCAACCACATACAACAATGTCGTTCAAACTGGTAAGCTTAGGCACCCCATCAAACCCTAGCCCTTGTTAATTTGTTTGTAGTAAAACCAAAAAGATAAAAAACCATATATGGTTGTGTGTGTAGATAATTCTCTGGTAAAAGAATTTTGGGGTTCGTTTTTTCATTTATTCTCAGGAAGGTTTCTTTGATCTAGTTATTCAAAACCAAAACTCAAATAATTGTGTGGTAGTTGAGTGCTTTGGTACATTATATCTGTAACTTTTATTTAGCATGCCACTCAGAATAACTTGTTTGGGGTTGAAGGGCTTTTGTTTGTAACTGTTTGTACTTTCACCGTTCACCGTCTTTCTCTTTCACGGGGTGTCATTGGATCCTTTTGGAGAAGGTGATTTGGAGAGTTCCCTTGTTATTACTATCACCGTAAGAAGAATTGTAAATGGATAAAATCACCATAAACCATGATTATCGAGAATTTATGTACTTTTGGTGCAGAAGGCAATACTATAAGTGGCGACTAAAAGACATGGAGTTACATCTGAACCCCAAACTTTATCAACTCGCAATTGAAAAATCAAATAATAAATATTTATTTGGGCCAGGGTTTATAACTTCGCTATCAAAAGCTTGACCTGTAAACCCATTTCTTGTCCCCTTCCCATTCTCCCACCGGTTCCAGTCTAGACACTATGTTACATTTCTAATCCATTTTATGTGCATAATATACGCCGGGTTAAGGGGGTGTGCACGTTTCTTATCTCTCAAAAGCGTTTTTCATTCTGTTCCTGTTTCTTGTTCCGATTCCCATTTCTTTTGATATAGGTTTACAATTTGGTCTGTGCGCTTGCTCTGAAATTGAAGCTTGGATCGCACGGCACAATACTGAGAGTCTCCATTTTAGTGGAAACCTTGATCTTAGTTACCATTAGAGTTTTTGGTACCATACCAAGTTGCTTTGATGATTGTTGCCAGAATTCTGGCTGGGCTGGCGTGTTGTTTTTTTGCGTTTTGGAGTCTATTATTATCTGATATGGCTTTTGAAGGTTATAACGGACAAGGGTTTAGGTCTCATTAAATCACATTATGATTATTCACATGTAAAATATACATCAAGCAAATTTTTTCCCTCCCCTATACTTAACGTTGTGAAGTTAGCATATTGTCTAATACCTTCAGTTTTAACTTTTGTCTGAAAAGAGTGCTTTATCCAAGAAATTCAGTTATTTTAAGGATTAATGCGTCTTGTTTTTTAAAGCTTCTGGAATCTGATTTTTATTTTTCTAGTTTTTTAAAGCTTCTTGAATCTGATTTTGATTTTTCTAGTTTTTTTTTTTGCCCCTGTTCTTTATTTTTGAATTAGTATATTTCAATGTTGGCATGCATAGTTTCTTCACCTTTAGAGGAAATCTATCAGGTCCGTTTGGGGTAGAGGGAAATAGTAGGCATCCAGGCAACATCCAGGAAATAGTCTTTCTGTGATTTTAAAGAATTTACCTAACTCCGAAGGAATTTAATAAAATACTAGATTGTTTCACCAAAAACAGTAGCAGACTGTAGTTTCCCTTGTTTATGTTTTTGTACTTTTTTGCAGTCTAGTGCATCTTCAGGAATGGGAGTTGCAGATGAATGCAAAAAGGTTTTCCTGGAGTTGCAGAGGAAGAAAGTGCATCGCTATATTATTTTCAAGATCGAGGAAAAGACTAAACAAGTAGTGGTCGATAAAACTGGAGGGCCGGCAGAGAGCTACAGTGATTTCGCAGCCTCTCTTCCGGAGAATGACTGCCGATATGCGGTTTTTGATTTTGACTTTGTGACGAGTGAAAACTGTCAAAAGAGCAAGATCTTTTTTATTTCATGGTGAGATTTCTATTCTTTGGAGGTCTTTTTATTTACATAATTATTTATTGTAGTCTCTTTTTTCATACAATGTTTTCTTTTTTGGTTCAGGTCCCGTTAAATCGGTATTGACTTAGTTGTTATAGAATTGTACATTATAGTTGCATTACACTAACGTCTTATTCCATCTACTTGAAAATTGTGAAATATTAGCTAAATGTTTGATTTTGTTGAATGCTTATTTAGGTCTCCTGATCAGTCCCAAATTAGGGCAAAGATGCTGTATGCCACTTCCAAGGATAGGATAAGAAGGGAGCTTGATGGCATTCATTACGAAGTGCAGGCAACTGACCCCGCAGAGATGGATATCGAAGTGATCAGAGACCGAGCCAATTAGATTTGCAAGGGTGTAGGACTAAGCATTCTAATGATACTGAAATTTAACTATTAACTGCAGTAATCAATCCCTTTAGCAGTAACTTCTAATTAATACAAAGGACCCTTAGGATATACTGAAATTTTGTTACATTCTGTGCCACTTCTATAATGTGAATATATGAATAGCGTGCTGTTCATGTAATCGATGATCCTTTAAATGGATGCTGCTTTGGTGTGCAGAAAAAATAGCAACGCTTAGTGCCAGTAATACTTGACATGTCTTTCATCACGGCATCTATATTCTAGCTCAAAGCTTGGCTTTATTGTAATGTGAATGTTTTTGTTCCTGAACTATAAGTAATGTCTTCTTAACTGATCAGTGGTAACAGTATTTTTAATTCTACGTTGATGATATGATTCATTTTGTGATGGTTATATGAAAATTCAAGCACGGTCAGTCTACCTTGCATCATCTAATTAACCAAGACAAACATTCTTTTATTTTTAATAGTGCAGTTTCTTCATCATTGTTTTNTTTTTAATTCTACGTTGATGATATGATTCATTTTGTGATGGTTATATGAAAATTCAAGCACGGTCAGTCTACCTTGCATCATCTAATTAACCAAGACAAACATTCTTTTATTTTTAATAGTGCAGTTTCTTCATCATTGTTTTACTTCCTTTATTGTAATTTATACAGTTCAAGAGATATGTTTAAATGGTTGGCACCGAAGATTTGCTGTTGTAAGCAGAAACTAACGTATTCAATAATGTCTTCATTTTGGTCCAAAATATGATCGACTCGAATGCTCTGTGATTTGTAATATTTTGTCTTTGAAATACAGCTAAATGACAGGTACTAGTACTAATACATTCCTCATTCCTATAGTTACATCAATAATTTCTTGTTCTTTGACAATTGTTGAAACTCTTTATTAAACCTCACACTATTTTTTTTGACAGTTGTGGAAACACTTTACTAAATCACAATAATTTCTTGTTCTTTGATAATTGTGGGAACTCTTTACCTGCTTGATCTCCCTCTCCTGTATAGTTACATCAATAATTTCTTGTTCTTTGACAATTGTTGAAACTCTTTATTAAACCTCACACTATTTTTTTTGACAGTTGTGGAAACTCTTTACTAAATCACAATAATTTCTTGTTCTTTGATAATTGTGGGAACTCTTTACCTGCTTGATCTCCCTCTCCTGTATAGTTACATCAATAATTTCTTGTTCTTTGACAATTGTTGAAACTCTTTATTAAACCTCACACTATTTTTTTTGACAGTTGTGGAAACTCTTTACTAAATCACAATAATTTCTTGTTCTTTGATAATTGTGGGAACTCTTTACCTGCTTGATCTCCCTCTCCTGTGGACAATATGCAATTTGGGTTTCTTGGTTGAATTTTTAGTCTATTGTTGTTGAAACAGCGCTGCTGAAATTATAGTGTATTATGTCAACTGTTTAAGCCATGCAATTGGTCTCCATATCTTTTAGATTGCTGACATATTGCTAAACGTATTGTATGTAGTACTTTTATAATAATTGAAAATGAATAATTGTCTGTGGTACTTTTATAATAATTTGAAGTGAAAAATTGTCTGAAAATTAAATGTTGAAGAAGATGACGTATATTGCCTGGGAAAAATCTCGAAAGGTTGATTTCATTTCTCAAAGAGTGTCCAATTTGGAACTGATTTTATATGTTTGTCTATATATATATATTTGTCTAGGAAAAGTATTTGAAAAACATTTTTTCTAACAATTTTTTTTCCAAAATTTGATTGGAAAGTCAGAAAATTGCAGTTTTAGTGGTTCAAATTACATATTCTGGTTGTCCTCGGGTGTTTGAGGGTGTTGAATTGATTTATGCATTCAAAAACGTGATTTAAACACTGTAAAGTTGTGATTACACTAACAGTTTCATTGCCTAATTTTGGCTTTGAGGGTGTTGAATTAATTTATGCATTCAAAAACGTGATTTAAGCACTGTAAAATTGTGATTTCACTAACAGTTTCATTGCCTAATTTTGATGATAGTTGCCAGAAAGTTAAAAACTTAAAACATTTAGATTACAACCATTGTTTTATACAGAAGTTATCTTAACTTAATCATAGTAATCTATGAGTTCAATACTTACCCTTGTAGTGGAACTTTGTTTGATCTTTGCCCAAGTTTTCATGGATCCAAATGTTAAAATTGGAATAAGGTAATGGGATATTCTTATAGGATAGTCTCGATTGAGGAAGATATCCATTGTTTTGTTTATCTTTGTGTAATATCCATACCCACCACCTTACCTATATAAAAAAATTAAAATATACATAATAGAGTCATCTAACGGGATCGCAATGGATACCATGAGATGTATGAATTTTTAAATTGTAATTTATGATTATTAAAAAATTATAATGATTATAATTTTTTTTTAAATATATATAATAGAGTGATCTAACGGGATCGCAATGGAGACTATGATTGTAATTTATGATTATTAAAAAATTATAATGATTATAAAACATTTTGCAAAGATTATGTAACAATAAGATATAGTGCATTTATAATTTTGGTTTCATTTTAGGGATTACAACACTTGTTTGCCTTGGATTATTGTTTCAAATTTGAAATTTTTTGCATTGTTTCATCGTGGATCAAGTTAAAGCTTGGGATTATAACACCATTGTTTACCTTGGATTATTATTGTAAATTTGAAATCTCTTGCATTGTTTCCTTGTAGATCAAGTTAAAACTTGAGATTATAACACCTTTGCTTGCCTTGGATTATTGTTGTAAATTTGAAATCTCTTGCATTGTTTCTTTGCAGATCAAGTTAAAGTTTCAGATCAAGTTAGTTTCGGATTATAACATTTTTGTTTGCCTTGGATTATTGTTGTAAATCTGAAATCTCTTGCATTATTTCCTTGTGGATCAAGTTAAAGATTGGGATTATAACACCTTTGCTTGCCTTGGATTATTGTTGTAAATTTGAAATCTCTTGCATTGTTTCCTTGTGGATCAAGTTAAAGTTTGGGATTATAACACCTTTGTTTGCCTTGGATTATTGTTGTAAATTTGAAATCTCTTGTATTGTTTCCTTGTAGATCAAGTTAAAGCTTGAGATTATAACACCTTTGCTTGCCTTGGATTATTGTTGTAAATTTGAAATCTCTTGCATTGTTTCCTTGTAGATCAAGTTAAAGTTTGAGATTATAACACCTGCTTGCCTTAGATTATTGTTGTCAATTTGATTTCTCTTGCATTGCTCCCTTGTGGATTAAGTTCCCTTATGGATTAAGTCAAAGCTTGATCTTGTTTTTAGCTACCTTACTACACTACAATATGACGAAATAGTGCAATGAAGATGTTTTGGTTAACTTAGAAAACAACATAGTGTGATAATATAAGAGCTTCTTTAATTTGTTATATTCAACCTCCTTTGCATGTGCCTTTGTCTCTTATTGCATGTTTTCACTTTGCTCTTTAATTCCCCATCTATTTGTTTGCTTCCTTCATTGTTTTCTTTTTAGTAACTCACATTAAATATGGAATACATCTTTTTAACAATATTTGGTATTTTGTTTTGATTTGCTTATAGTGCAACCTGATCAACAACAAAAAATGATTTGCTCATAGTCCAACTTTTGCTTTAGAATGTGGTCAGGTGCCTCCTATTTGATTTCTTTAGGGAGATTGTGTTGCACATTTTGAAGACTTCATTGTTTGGTAGGACTTGAGATGAAGGGTAAGGTTGGGCAACTTTACCCAAATAGGTAAATTAGTGATTGTATCCAAAGAGAGGTTGAAGGAGGGGTCCCACTTCTTCATGAATAAGTTGGATCCTACCTAAAATTGGGTATTGAATTATGGTTTGTTTGTCAAGTTTGTTAAATATGTGGAATTGGGGACATGTTGAGTATTTAGATCATGTTAAATATGTGGAAATATGATATTGAATTTAAGTTTTTTTACAAAAAAATGTTTATTTGTAACTTAGTTGTACTCAATTTTTTCTTCATATGGTTCATGAGCATTTAAAGAGTGAAATGAGTTTGGTGAAACTTACATTATTATTATTAGTCTTTTCTTAATAAAAACTCGTTTGAATTGTTCTTATCGACTTTCTTACTTTGCACAACAATGCATAAAAACCTTAATGTTTGAGAAAACACATTTTCCAATGATTGCAATGGGAACTTGATTTAACTTTTATTTGTTTCTTATTGTAATTGGAAATGGTTGCTCTTCCTCTTTCATTTTTTAAACATTGCGAACACTATTATGAACATGGATATGAATATGGACACAAAATTATGTACAATGGTCTCATCTTCCTTTTTCTCTTACAGATAATGATTTTGTTTGTGTTACCTTTCCAAGTCAATTTTATACGACCCCAAGAGGGTACATATAGGAGTAGACATATATGTAATAGGGGTTGGTCTAATAAGGGGCCCACATGTGCAATGAGTGAATATGCATATATAGATGTCATGTAGTCATATATTGAGGGGTGAAGGTTCTCATATTCTTTGAGGAGTTATTGTTTAATTCATTTCTCTTTTCTTTTTTGGAGTTGTGCTCCATGTTCACATATTGTCTATATTGTTTGTACTCTTGTTTATTATGCCATTCTAATGATTTTGTACATAACACAATCTAACCTTGTAGGATTTCAACTCATGTTTGAAGCATGTATGAGTTGACTTGGGAGTTCCCTAAATAGAAAACCTTTTTTAAAGGTGAGACATGTTTGATTGTTTAAGAATGAGTGGGAATCATGTTTTTTCAGTTGATGTAATATCCCTAGGTTGAACCCAATTGTAAAAGTAAATGAAAATGTACTTAAGTTGGTGAGTTGTTTGATATCATTTTGTATGCACTTTTCATGACATAGTGTGCGCATGTACTGCGTAGTAAAATGATGAAGTGTGCACATTCTAGGATACTGCACACAACAACTTAAGTGCATGCGATTTTGAGGCTAGGGAGCCTTTGTGTCTATGTTGTGTTGTATAGGCTGGTGAGCCAGTTTTGTGACGATTAGGCCAGAGAGCCTAGATGTTAAAGGCCAGTGCGCCTATTTTTGTATATGTCTCATCATTAATATAAAATACATCCCTGCATGCAGACCGACCACGATAAAAGAGTATGGGGGACTACACTCCACTAGTTAGGGAAAGGGGGGCTAAAAGTTAAGGAAAATGGGCTAAGTTAGGGATCTTAAGCCAAAAATGAATATTATATTAATATTTCTTAAAGTATAAAGTATAGATAATTATTTTATCCTAAGTTCGAAAGATGGGGACAAGTGTGCCAAAGTAGCTCCCAACATGACAAGTGTCAAGTTGGGAACATACATACATATTGTTTGGACTTAGTTCATTTTCCATTATTCCTTCTACCATTCAATCATTCAGTCAATCACTCCATGATCATTCACACTCATTGAGTTATCCTCAATACCTTCATGTCATTGTACCTGAACTTGTATCCATAGCCATATTTGTTTGTGTAGCTGGTTAGCTTGGGAGCTGGACTAAAGAAGTGGGTTGTCAAACTCGTGGAATATTGAAGAGGTGGGTTGTTAAGCCTGCGAGAAATTTCTCTTTGGATGAGAGAATTGGTGGGGAATTTCTTTCTTGAAGGTGCTAAACTGCAGCTATAGGGCTTTGATATTTCCTGTTCGACCTATTGCTGAAGCCCGGAAAGGAAGTGGGGCAGCCGAAGGACTGTTGAGTAGAGAAGGGGTAGACTTCTTGAGGTGGGACAAACATGTGGGGAATAAGGAACTGTAGGCTGTTAGTTTGAGTCGGCACTTGTGATAGAGTCTTTCATGTTGTCTATGAACCATTAGCTCGATTATGAATCCCTTTACCCGGGTGGAGTTTAGTCCCAGCTTGTGGGTGATCCACTCTTGAGAGTGATAAACAGTGTGGTCTAAGGCTGAGAGGTTCATGGAAGGTCTCCACACAATTGGTGATATTCTTACCAAGATAAGTGTCAATTGTGTGATAAATTTACATGTTGCATTATTATTTACGTGTTTATTTTTTTATGGGTTTATCCTATGTGTGGTTATCACTGTCTTTATATTTATGTGTATTCCTTGTATATGCTGCATGTATATGTTTACTGTTATTTCAGTATGAATCCATGCATTTACAAAATGTATTTGTCTGTTTATCTTTTATATATATATTTCCGCAAGAGTTCTGTGTGTATATGTTTTAATTGCATGTAGTTCGAAAAATTTATGTGGCATAGCTCAGTGGGATGTCAGGTATGTTACAGTGTGTTGAACAACGAATTAAAATAGTTATTCTTGAGTAGCATAGCCCGAACTCTGTAGTCGGGGACATTACAATATGATATTAGAGCTTCAGTTTTCAACACCGAGTCTAGATGGGCCGAGCAAGTTGAGTTGAAGAAAAATTTCACAGAGGATTGATTTTGAAGTGGCTAAATTTCAAGTTACAAAGTGTCCATGGTAAAATTTAGAAGCAACAATGCAGAATTGGGAAAAAACCCCAATTTCTGTTGTTTATTTTTTTTTTAATTAAAAAGTAGAACCTTTGTATTAAGCTATCAAAATAAACATACATCTAGCAAACATGTGCCAGCTGTCCTGCCAACAGAGGAAACCAGGACAACTGGCCTGTCCCCTGTAATAGCAAAAAATAGACGTAGAATTACGCCACCCTGCCCGAGGGAAACCAGGGGTTTTGTTCACAGAGTGCAACCACACAAGAGAGACTAAACTGTAGCAAGTTAAGCTAGAAGTCGTGTGAGCCATAGCTCTAAAACATAGCAAAAGATAAAACATGAGAAATCAGGAGGAACCAGAACCTAGTCCGTCGAGGTGCTGCCATTGCCGGGAAGAGTGAAGGGCTGTGCACAGGTAGGACATTGACGGCGTGGAGAAGCTTTGGAATAAGCCATGTACAACATGTCCAGACGCTGGCTGATGCCCTCGGTTCGGAACGCTTGATCATCCACTAAGCTGCGAAGGTCGAAGATCAGTTGGAGGTGGTCAAGATGCAACAACAACGGCGGGGGTGGCTCCGCTTCTTCATGTTGCAGCTCTGGTGCCCTTGACTTGCATTCCGGCAGCTGTCCGTGCTCGTGCCCCCTTGTGTTGAGATCTGGTGGCTCTTCCTCTACTACACAGGCCGCATAAAAATCGCTAGGAGTGGTGGCAGGCTGTGGAAGATTAGCCTGGTTGAAAGCAATTGACGGAATTACGAAACGCGGCGGAGGAGCTACAGGCCTCCTGCCCTCGGGGAATTCCTCAGGGAACACAGTAGCTAGGCCCTCTTCCTCATGAGTAGCAGGCGCAATGGTGGCACCTCCTCTGCAGTTTCTCTTGGCCACTTGAAAGGCCCGAACAAATCTCTGGTGTCACTGTCTGCGAGTTTCTGGTGCACGCCAGCCGGTGCCTCGACGAGGCCGGCCCCGAATTCGTGGCATGATGACCAGGAGGGTCGGAATGCCGGCTCTGTTATGCTGTGCTAACTGGGGAGAAATCGCGAGCAGGGTGGGAGGTCTGTTGCCTTGGTGATTACAATAAACAATGCCCGCGACTGTGATATACATTAACGCCATTAACGCCATGAATCGAGTGCATTGTCCGTCCGTTCTCCTTTCACGTGCGAGGAGCTCCATCAACACTTAGTGTATTACGGAGGCAGGGGCTCGACTTAACTGCGCACAGTCGGAAGTGTGGCCAGTATTAATGGCTTGCTCTGTTGGCACCTCCACGTGCCCAGGCTGCGCCTCCATGTGGCTTGGCTGATCGCATAACACCCCATCCGGGGGCCAATTTCTGTTGTTAAATTCATGAGAAAATTGAGAAATTTGGCCAAGTAGTGAGATATCCCAGATTTAATATCTGTTCTAGCAAATTTAGACCTAGAATGGGTCAAATTTGAAGTTACAGTGAAACCATGATAGTTGGAGCGGGATTAGTAATTAAAATTCTCAATTCGTGACTTGAGTTTGGGAAAATTTCATTCCAGAAATGTCAACCCACAACGATTTGTTGTTGTAGAGGTTGAATTGGTGTTATCGAGGTGAAATTCAACAAAATTCATAGTTGCAGAATGTCTATTGTAAATTGGGAAAAAAGCCCCAATTTCTGCAGCGGAATTCACGAGGAATTGATGTGCATAAAAATGAATGTGCACAGGTGGACACACTAAAAATACATGATGTGTAGTAAAAAACTTGTGATATGTAAAAATTGTTCCCAGCGCGGAAAAATATTGGCATGCTGGTGCGCGTGCTAAATTTTGGCGTCGCACGGAAAAATATTGACGTGTTGGTGCGCGCGCTAAATTTTGGCGCCGCACGGAAAAATATTGGCATGCTGGTGCGCGCACTAAATTTTTGTGTCGCACGAAAAAATGTTGGTGTGCGAGTGTGCGCATTAAATTTGGCGCCACGTGAAAAAATGTTGGTGTGCGGGTGCGCGCGCTAAAATTTGGCGCCGTGTGAAAAATGTTGGTGTGCAGGTGCGCGCACTAAATTTTGGCGCCGCGCGGAAAATTTTTGGTGCGCGATAGGAGCGTACTAAACTTTGGCATAGTGTAGCGCGTAGAGTGAAATGCGCGCGAAATATCAATGCATTATACAAAAATTGTGTGCAACAAGAATAATACAAGAACCAAAATTTTGCGCGGTGGATATTGGCGCGCGACACAAAAATAGTGCACGCTAGTTATTGGCGCGGCAAAGAAGTGATGCACGATAGTCATGGATGCACGGAGCATGATTTACCTTGCGGTGTTGCTGCGCATGCTATATAAGGATGTACAGATTGAAATTTGTGTGCGCGAATTCCTTTGGAGGGCGAACAACAATGAAAAACCAATGAATGTCCGCGACATTTTATACTGTTTGAACGTCATCTTCTTGCAACGCATTTTTGAGGCCTTAACAACGTTTTTAGCTACTCAAAAAACACGAGAATAGAGTGTATTAAGTGTACCAAGATACACTTTGTTTGTGCAGCTCAAATAAAAGAGCTCGGAAAGAGCTTTCTAATGGTGTAAACCATTCATCAAACTAAGCTTTTATGAGAAAGTTATAACATAAACAGTGGAGGGTAAATTTTAAGACCCAACTAACTTCAAAGAGCCATAACTTTCTGCTCCGGAATCAGATTGAGGTGCATGAGCAGTCAATGGAAATTTATTGAAATATAGAAGACATTCCTAGAGCTGAATTAAATTTCTAGGCATGTTGAAAATTTTTAATATGGAAAAGAAGGTACTTGTAGCATTCCATACCAAAAACATGAATTGGCCTAGAACTTCAGAACGCTGTAACTAGCAGTCCAGAAGCCAGAAAAATGTGAAACTTGGAAAGAGTGTCCAAAATATGTATATGAAGAAACCCAATTGAGATCCTACAAAAACTCCAATGGACTAGGTGCAAAAATGCGTAATTACAATGCAGAGTTGTGCCAAGTTGAAATGTGAACAAAAAAATTAATGGACAATTTTCAAATAACCATAACTTTATGCTCAAGACTCAGAATTGAGCATGGGACTAGGTGTTGGAAAGGTGTTGGAAAGTAGAATATAAATA
Source organism: Picea sitchensis (assembly GCA_010110895.2). Taxonomy (NCBI): domain Eukaryota; kingdom Viridiplantae; phylum Streptophyta; class Pinopsida; order Pinales; family Pinaceae; genus Picea; species Picea sitchensis. Next base: position 43,637 of record SNQJ01S0035319.1, read on the forward strand.
TTCACCCAAAAAATTGATCTGGGAATTCAATTTTTCAGGAAATCAGAAGAAAGAGTTCTGATATATTATTGAACCAGAATGGTTCATATTTTCATGAAATTCTTGAAACAATTAACCTAACAAAGTTTTGTTGGTTGCACATTTTACAGAGTTAATAACAACTAGATTAGATCAGGATCAACACAGAGTCCAGAGTAATGGAAGAGGCATAGGGGACTTACAACCAAGAAGATGAGATCAGAGGGATAGATGCCCATTTGGGCATTGAAGGAACAAAATCCAATGGACATGGAGAAGGAAGGGATGGAAACATGAATATGGTAGAGATCATTCAAAATTTATAGAAAGATGTTTAAAGCCATAGAGATGATAATGAAAGGATTATGAGAGACAAGGAGCAACAAGAGGACTTCAACATGAAGTTAATGCAGAGCTTGAACATAATAGAAAATAAATTGGATAAGCAGAGTGGCTTAAGCAAATCAGGGAGTCACATGTCTCCTGATGAGAAAAGAAGATCAAGAAGTGTTAGCAGAAATCACCATCACTCCTCGAGGCATTCAAATAATAGATAACACAACATCTCAAGTCCATCCCCTGTTAGGAAGAAGGGAACTAAGACACCATTCTTCAGGAATAATCCTCAGGGACAACCAACTGCTAGAGAACCCATAACGATTGAGACAGGGGGTCAAAGGCCAAGGCAACCACCTATTCAATGTTGGGGTTGTAAAGGAGATCATATGTTTAGATATTGTCCTCACAAAGGTGAAAAAGTGAGGGCTGTTCACAATGTACAATAAGATGAAACAATGGAGGACATGGGCATAAATGTACCAAGGATCTATGCAGCTCTGGACAACAAGCAAGCAGAGTATCAATCGCATATGATTGAAGTGGAAGGTATGATCAACAACCAAACCATTGTTATTTTAATTGATTCAAGAGCTAGTCATAGTTATATAAATCCTAAGATAGTGGAAATTTTGCATTTTCTAAGAAACAAGCATGAAAAATCTTGGTTGGTGAAGCTGGCTACCGAAGCCAAAATAAAAGTTAATGAGATGGTTAAGTAATTTCTTATGGACATGAATGGACTGAACACCAGGGCATATTTGAACATTTTGCCTTTAGGTTCTTATGATTGTCTTATTGGGGTGGATTGGTTGGACCAGGATCATGCTATCCTAGACTGTCATAACAAGACATTTACTTGCTTGTATGAGGAAGGGAACCTAAGGAAAGTGCAGAGAATTCCCAGGGCAGTAACCATCAGAGAAATTTCAGCATTGCAACTGAAAAATTGTTACAGAAAAGGGTGTCAAATATTTGCAACACATATGGAAGAGACACCTAAAGATAAGGTGCCAAATTTGGAAGATTATGTAGTCCTGGAAGATTTTGAAGATGTGTTCAAGGAGGTACCATGACTACCCCCAAAGAGAGATATTGATTTCTCTATAAATTTAATGCCTGGAGCAGCTTCAGTGTCAAAGACTCCTTACAGAATGAGTACACCAGAGCTAAAAGAGTTACAAATGCAACTTGAAGAACTCCTGAAGAAGGGGTATATACGCCCAAGTGTGTCACCTTGGGGTACCCCAGTCTTGTTTCTGAAGAAGAAAGATGAGACATTAAGATCGTGCATTGATTTCAGACAGTTGAATAAAGTGACTGTAAAGAACAAGTATCCTCTGCCAATGATTGATGATCTCTTTGATCAATTGAAAGATGCAAAGATATTTTCAAAGATAGATCTCAGGTTATGATACCATCAGGTAAGGATTGAAAAGGAAGATATCAACAAGACCACCTTCAAAACAAGGTATGGTCATTATGAGTTCACAGTGGTGCCATTTGAGTTGTTAAATGCACCATTTGTTTTCATGTGCTTAATAAATGGTGTTTTTCGAGAATATTTAGATAAGTTTGTCATTGTTTTTTAAGATGAAATCCTTGTATATTCCAAGTCATATTCACTTAGAAATTGAGGATGGTGTTGCAAGTATTAAGGGAGANCGCAGAGGCACTCCCGCTGCTCAAAACCGCGTGCAGATCGCTGGAGGGACGTTCTAACCGCTGCAAATCACAGGGGGGACGCTCTGACGTGCAAGGCGCAGGAGGAACGCTCTGAACGACTGCTATAGACGGATCCGGGCTCCTGCAAGCAAAAATCCAGACCGGAGGTGGCTAGGGTTTCGGCCCTAGCCGCAATGGCTTTCCTCCTCGCTTCATTCCGCCGCCTTCCAGATATTTCAAAAAAAAATATTTCCTTTCATGCAAAAAAAACAGAAAAGTTGAAGGACATGGGGGTGGGCTTTGATCCACTTATGTGTGCACGGGTCACGATACCATTTATTATAGTATTTCTGGGTGCAACCACACGTTCGACCACTACCTCAAGGTGTCCCCATGGCTCCAGGTAAAGCCCTCACGAGAATTGAACCTTGCCCAAGGGTGAAAAACTTCTCACTTTCCACCATTGGATCCAACCCCTTTGGGCTGGATGTCGGGTATGTTACAGTGTGTTGAACAACGAATTAAAATAGTTTTTCTCGAGTAGCATAGCCCGAACTCTGTAGTCGGGGACATTACAATATGATATTAGAGCTTCAGTTTTCAACACTGAGTCTAGATGGGCCGAGCAAGTTGAGTTAAAGCAAAATTTCACAGATGATTGATTTTGAAGTGGCTAAATTTCAAGTTACAAAGTGTCCATGGTAAAATTTAGAAGCAACGATGCAGAATTGGGAAAAAGCCCCAATTTCTGTTGTTAAATTCATGGGAAAATTGAGAAATTTGGCCAAGTAGTGAGATATCCCAGATTTAATATCTGTTCTAGCAAATTCAGACCTAGAATGGGTCGAATTTGAAGTTACAGTGAAGCCATGACAGTTGGAGCGAGATTAGTAATTAAAATTCTCAATTCGTGACTTAAGTTTGAGAAAATTTCATTCCAGAAATGTCAACCTACAACGATTTGTTGTTGCAGAGGTTGAATTGGTGTTATCGAGGTGAAATTGAGCAAAATTCATAGTTGCAAAATGTCTATTGTAAATTGGGAAAAAAGCCCCAATTTTTGCAGCGGAATCCACGAGGAATTGATGCGCATAAAAATGAATGTGCACATGTGGACACACTAAAAATACATGATGCGCAGTAAAAATCTTGTGATATGTAAAAATTGTGCACAATGCGGAAAAATATTGACATGCTGGTGCGTGTGCGAAATTTTGGCGTCGCACGGAAAAATATTGACGTGTTGGTGCGCGCGCTAAATTTTGGCGCCGCACGGAAAAATATGGCATGCTGGTACGCACACTAAATTTTTGTGTTGCACGAAAAAATGTTGGTGTGCGCATTAAATTTGGCGCCACACGAAAAAATGTTGGTGTGCGGGTGCGCGCGCTAAAATTTGGCGCCGTGCGAAAAATGTTGGTGTGCAGGTGCGCGCGCTAAATTTTGGCGCCGCGCAGAAAATTTTTGGTGCACGGTAGGAGCGTACTAAACTTTGGCATAGTGCAGCGCGTAGAGTGAAATGTACGCGGAATATCAATGCATTATACAAAAATTGTGCGCAACAAGAATAATACAAGAACCGAAATTTTGCGCAGTGGATATTGGCGCGCGACACAAAAATAGTGCACGCTCGTTATTGGCGCGACAGAGAAGTGATGCACGATAGTCATGGATGTGCGGAGCATGATTTACCTTATCGTGTTGCTGTGCATGCTATATAAGGATGTACAGATTGAAATTTGTGTGCGCGAATTCGTTTGGAGGGCGAACAACAATGAAAAACCAACGAATGTCCGTGACATTTTATACTGTTTGAACGTCATCTTCTTGCAGTGCGTTTTTGAGGCCCTTAACAACGTTTTTAGCTACTCAAAAAGCACGAGAATAGAGTGTATTAAGTGTACCAAAATACACTTTGTTTGTGCAGTTCAAATAAAAGAGCTCGAAGAGAGCTTTCTAATGGTGTAAACCGTTCATCAAACAAAGCTTTTACGAGAAAGTTATAACATAAACAATGGAGGGTAAATTTTAAGACCCAACTAACTTCAAAGAGCCATAACTTTCTGCTCCAGAATCAGATTGAGGTGCATGAACAGTCAATGGAAATCTACTAAACTATAGAAGACATTCCTAGAGCTGAATTAAATTTCTAGGCATGTTGAAATTTTTTAATATGGAAAAGAAGGTACTTGTAGTATTCCATACCAAAAACACAAATTGGCCTAGAACTTTAGAACACTGTAACTAGCAGTCCAGAAGCCAGAAAAATGTGAAACTTGGAAAGAGTGTCCAAAATATGTATATGAAGAAACCCAATTTAGATCCTACGAAAAATCCAATGGACTACGTGCAAAAATGCGTAATTACAATGCAGAGTTGTGCCAAGTTGAAATGTGAACAAAAAAATTAATGGACAATTTTCAAATAACCATAACTTTATGCTCAAGACTCAGAATTGATCATGGGACTAGGTGTTGGAAAGGTGTTGGACAGTAGAATATAAATATTCACCCAAAAAATTGATCTGGGAATTCAATTTTTCAGGAAATCAGAAGAAAGAGTTCTGATATATTATTGAACCAGAATGGTTCATATTTTCATGAAATTCTTGAAACAGTTAACCTGACAAAGTTTTGTTGGTTGCACATTTTACAGAGTTAATAACAACTAGATTAGATCAGGATCAACACAGAGTCCAAAGTAATGGAAGAGGCATAGGGGACTTACAAGCAAGAAGATGAGATCAGAGGGATAGATGCCCATTTGGGCATTGAAGGAACAAAATCCAATGGACATGGAGAAGGAAGGGATGAAAACATGAATGGTAGAGACCATTAAAAATTTATAGAAAGATGCCTAAATCCATAGAGCTGATAATGAAAGGCTTATGAGAGCCAAGGAGCAACAAGAGGACTTCAACATGAAGTTAATGCAGAGCTTGAACATAATAGAAAATAAATTGGATAAGCAGAGTGGCTTAAGCAAACCAGGAAGTCACAGGTCCCCTGATGAGAAAAGAAGATCAAGAAGTGTTAGCAGAAATCGCCATCACTCCTCGAGGCATTCAAATAATAGATCACACAACATCTCAAGTCCATCCCCTGTTAGGAAGAAGGGAACTAAGCCACCATTCTTCAGGAATAATCCTCAGGGACAACCAACTGCTAGAGAACCCAGAACGATTGAGACTGGGGGTCAAAGGCCAAGGCAACCACCTATTCAATGTTGGGGTTGTAAAGGAGATCATATGTTTAGATATTGTCCTCACAGAGGTGAAAAAGTGAGGGCTGTTTACAATGTACAATAAGATGAAACAATGGAGGACATGGGCATAAATGTACCAAGGATCTATGCAGCTCTGGACAACAAGCAAGCAGAGTATCAATCGCATATGATTGAAGTGGAAGGTATGATCAACAAACAAACCATTGCTATTTTAATTGATTCAAGAGCTAGTCACAGTTATATAGATCCTAAGATAGTGGAAAGTTTGCATTTTCCAAGAAACAAGCATGAAAAATCTTGGTTGGTGAAGCTGGCTACCGAAGCCAAAATAAAAGTTAATGAGATGGTTAAGTAATGTCTTATGGACATGAATGGATTGAACACAAGGGAAGATTTGAACATCTTGCCTTTAGGTTCTTATGACTGTCTTATTGGGGTGGATTGGTTGGACCAGGATCATGCTATCCTAGATTGTCATAACAAGACATTTACTTGCTTGTATGAGGAAGGGAACCTAAGGAAAGTGCAGGAAATTCCCAGGGCAGTAACCATCAGAGAAATTTCAGCATTGCAGTTGAAAAAATGTTATAGAAAAGGGTGTCAAATATTTGCAGCACATATGGAAGAGACACCTAAAGATAAGGTGCCAAATTTGGAAGATCATGCAGTCCTGGAATATTTTGAAGATGTGTTCAAGGAGGTACCAAGACTACCCCCAAAGAGAGATATTGATTTCTCTATAAATTTAATGCCTGGAGCAGCTTCAGTGTCAAAGACTCCTTACAGAATGAGTACACCAGAGCTGAAAGAGTTGCAAATGCAGCTTGAAGAACTCCTGAATAAGGGGTATATACACCCAAGTGTGTCACCTTGGGGTACCCCAGTCTTGTTTCTGAAGAAGAAAGATGGGACATTAAGATCGTGCATTAATTTCAGACAGTTGAATAAAGTGACTGTAAAGAACAAGTATCCTCTGCCAATGATTGATGATCTCTTTGATCAATTGAAAGATGCAAAGATATTTTCAAAGATAGATCTCAGGTTATGATACCATCAGGTAAGGATTGAAGAGGAATATATCAACAAGATCACCTTCAAAATAAGGTATGGTCATTATGAGTTCACAGTGGTGCCATTTGAGTTGTTAAATGCACCAATTGTTTTCATGTGCTTAATAAATAGTGTTTTTCGAGAATATTTAGATAAGTTTTTCATTGTTTTTTTAGATGACATCCTTGTATATTCCAAGTCATATTCACTTAGAAATTGAGGATGGTGTTGCAAGTATTAAGGGAGCATCAGTTGTATGCCAAATTGAGCAAGTGCTCATTTTATCAGAAGCAAATTCATTATTTGGGACATATCATTTCAAAGGATGGGATAACAGTAGATCATGAGAAGATAGAATCTATTAGAGAATGGCCAGCACCAAAGAATGTGACAGAGGCCAGATCATTCATGGGCCTTGCAGGATACTATAGGAGATTCATTGAAGGATTCTCAAAGATTTCACACCCAATCACTTCCTTGCAAAAGAAGGGTGTGAAGTTTTAGTGGACATTGGATTGTGAAAAGAGTTTCCAACACTTGAAACAATTATTAACAAGTGCTCCAATACTAAGGATTGAAGACCCAAATGAAGACTTCAATATATGTACAAATGCATGTAAAGAAGGACTTGGTGGAGTCCTTAGTCANACACTATGCCACTCATGATTTGGAGTTGGAAGCCATAGTGTATGCCTTAAGGAAATGGAGACACTACCTCATAGTGAAACAAGGTTTTGAGCTGAGGATAGACCATAATGGTCTGAAATATTTATTTGATCAACCAATTCTAAATGCTAGGCAAAGAAGATGGTTAGAATTTCTAAGTGAATATGACTCTTATATAAAGCATATCAAGGGGAAAGAGAACAAAGTGACTGATGCACTCAACAAAAGAATGCATGAAATGCATGCTACAACCATTAGCATGTACCAATCAGATTTGAAACCCATAATTTTAGAGGTTGCAAAATTAGATTTGCAATACAAGGAATTAGTGGAAAAAATACAACAAGGTAATTTGTAGTAGAAAATTGAAGAATACAAGCTAGATAATGATGAAATTCTCATGTACAAGGGAATAATTTATGTACCAAACTCCCATGAATTGAAAAATATGATATTGAAAAAAATGCATAATGTACCTTATGCTGGGCACTCGGATCATCACCAAACTGCCTAGAACAAACAATCAATATGATTCTATCATGGCAGTGGTGGATAAGCTTACTAAAGTTGCCCATTTTGTTCCAGTTAAGATCACTCACAAGGCAACCAAGATTTCTGATGTTTATATGAGATAAATTACTTGATTACATGGCATACCCAAGAAAATTGTGTCTGATAGAGATCCAAAATTTACCTCAAATTTTTGGAAAGGATTATTTAATGGATTTGGAACAAATTTGAATTTTAGTACAACTTATCATCCATAATCAGATGGAAAACCAGAGAGGGTGAATCAAGTGATTGAGGATATGTTGAGGATGTATATGATGGATAAAACATCAAAATGAAAAGACTACCTACACTTGGTAGAGTTTTCTTATAACAATGGGTACTAAGTATTTCTAAAGATGAGCCCATTTGAGACAATTTATGGCAGAAAGTGCAACACATCGGTAAGCTGAGATAACCCAACAGATAGAGAGGTGGTTGGGCCAAATTTACTCAGGGAAATGGAGGAGCAAATGTTGAAAATAAATAAAAATTTAAAGGTTGCCCAAGACAGGAAGAAAAGCTATGTTGATAAGGGCAGAACTCACAAGGAATTTAAAGTGGGAGATCATGTATTCTTGAAAGTGAAGGCCAACAAAAGTTCCCTGAAGTTGAGAAATTGTTCGAAGTTGGAAGCTCACTATTGTGGGCCATTTGAAATCCTAGAGAGGATTGGTCCAGTGGCTTATATGATTGCATTGACTGCATCTATGTCTGTTCATAATGTATTCCATGTATCATTGCTCAAAAAATATATACCTGATGCTAGTCATGTTATTGATTGGAATGTGATTCAGGTGGAGCAAGAAGACACTTTCTAAGTGCATCTAGTACGCATTCTAGATCGAAAAATCAAACAGCTCCAAAATCAAGCCATAGGGCTTATAAAGGTCCAATGGACATGGTACGGTCCCAAGGACGCTACTTGGGAGCATGAGGATGCAATGCAAGCATAATACCCACATCTTTTTGAGGATTTTTGAAATTTTGTTGTATGTGTACATAATGCACCGAGGACAGTGCATAAATAAGGGGAGGGGATTGTAATATACCTAGGCCAAACCCAATTGTAAAAGTAAATAAAAATGTACTTAAGTTGGTGAGTTATTTGATATCATTTTGTATGCACCTTTCATGGCATAGTGTGCACATGTACTACACAGTAAAATGATGAAGTGTGCACATTCCAGGATACCGTGCACAACAACTTAAGTGCGCGTGATTTTGAGGCCAGGGAGCCTTTGTGTCTATGCTGTGTTTTATAGGTTGGTGAGCCAGTTTTGTGACGATTAGGCCAAAGAGCCTAGATGTTAAAGGCCAGTGCACCTATTTTTGTATATGTCTAATCATTAATATAAAATACATCGCCATGCGCAGACCGACCACGATAAAAGAG
>SNQJ01S0035320.1:0-11420 GCA_010110895.2 Picea sitchensis
CTTGCTTGGTAAACTTCAATGCGTTGATGATTAAGTTGGGATCTTGGAACTCGTTGGTCCTTCTGGCTAAGTATATTTTGGTCAGATTTGTGAATAATGTTTATTTCGTTGATATTGCTTGCTCACATGAATTGAAAATGAGATACAGGTTCTTCACCTTCTCTTTCCAGCATGCTTCTAATTGAGTGATATGGCTTTTGGAGGGGATATCAAGTTGTCTTATTGTCGTGTCTGCCATGTTGTTGACATGAAAGGAAAAATGGATGACCATGTGCAAATAGAAATTTTCTTCATTTTTTAAATCTATCTGCAGAATTTTGAGCAAGTTATTTGTCGTTGTTCCCATGGAATCCATATCTTGTGATGTTTCTCAAGCATAAGTAATCAATTCCATTCTTTTCCTTATATTTTTCTCCGCATATCCTCTACACGATGCGAGGAATATGGAGGATGTTTTTAACTCTGTTGCAGGGGTGGCAGGCATGACTATTGCCAAAGAACTGGAAAGCAATGGCATAGGAATCAAAGCTTCCTATAATTCCTTGATCTGGTCCTTTAGTATTGAATTTTTGGTCTCAATTACTCCAATAGAATCATCAAGAGAATCTTTAGTTTCTCTCTGAAGTCGAGAGATGTGGGAGGGCTGCATGTTTGCAAGGTCAAATTATGAACGATATTTTTGTTTCCTATTCTTTACATCTCTCTTTTAAATAATTAAATTTTTAGATTCATTTTAAAAAACAACACTCCAGAATACGAAGGATTCATCTTGTCAAAAATTTCGGTACCAACTATGTCCATTGGCCCACTATGGTGAATCACATCTCCCAGATCATCAAGGTTGTAGAATATGCTATCCATATCAATGTCAAGTTCCATGTTCTTACTTTCAATTTCGGGTTCTTCCTCCTCCCTTACAATTCTTTTTCTTTTCTTCTCCATGGGAAGCTTGTGAGAACTATCAATTTTAGGATGAACCTCCTCTGTTCGAATAACTTTGGGTTGCTTTGTTACTTTGGTAGGTCGTTGGAGTGATACTTTGTGACTGCAGTAGGCCATCAGAGCGATGCTTTGTTACTGTGGTAGTTCTAGTCCTCATGCCCAAAGATGTTCATTGTATCTCCACAGAACTGCTATCGATCTAGTGCTATTAGTTTACGAGGACATATGTTTTCTCTAGACGATGCTTGAAATGAAAAAATGGATGGGATAATATAACCCGCCTAGAAATGTTGGCTGAATGTGTGTGAATGGAAAACATCCTCGATCTCTTCTCTCATTAATGAAAATCTATATGCTTGCTGGATGATGAGCTATTAGAAGTAAATATTAGTTATTGCATACTTAGAAGTGTGAAGGTGGCGGTTACGATGAAGAAAATTAAGGATTGGAGGTTTCATGAATGAGCCCAGTTGAAGACATGCAAATGAAATTCCATGGTATTTGAAATTAATACTCGGAAAGGATAAAAAAAACCTCCACAAATCTTGGTTTAATACGTATTAATGACAGTTGTTCTCGAGCCTTTCACCCATCAATGACAATTTACATGGTTCCTGCATGATGATATGTTAGCATTAAATATTACTAATTGCATATTTAGAAACAAGACATTTATATATATAAACATTTTTTTATTATAAAGAGGTGCAAAGGTGACGAAGATGAGGAAGCGAAAGCAAGGAATGGCCAATTATGAAATGCAGTTGGATATTCCTCAAATTAGGTTTAGAAGATATAATGAGGATAGGTGAGTGTCCAATGGTGAAATTGCATGAGCTGGAATTTTTTACTGCAAAACGCATAAAACATAAGAGGGCATGATGGTGCAGTTCAGTGGACAGTTTGTATATTTGTGGAATTAGGGGAAAGTGGCTAAGTATGGAATATGGAAACAATCAGTCGGGCTCACTTTCAGAATTAGGGTTTGAATATTTTGTGAATGGGCCAACCTGAGGTCCCACCAATGACATTCGATGGTGTTTGAAATCAAAACTTAGAAACGATAATATAACCTTCCAGAAATCTTGGTTTAATGTGTATTAATGGGAGATATCTGCAAATCTTGGTTGCTTTCTGAAGGGTAGGACCGAATGAGTTAATTTAGTTTTTTTATTATAAATAAGACTCTTTTATTATAAATAAGTGAAAACAAGGAATGGAAAAATATGAAAACTGGTCACACAGTTTTCAAAATACAGGGAATTCTGAGTAGAGGTGAGGGCCAATGGTCAAATTGTATGTTTCAAAAATTTTAACTGGGAAATGAGTAAAAGGGAAGAATGCAGAGAAGGAATGGGGAAGTATGAAAAGTGGTCGGACGAGTTTCAAAATAGTGTTAAAGGGGATTGTTACTAGAGGTGAAGGTTGACATTCAAATTGTATGTATCATAATTTTTTACTGCAAAATCTGTAAAAGAGAAGAGTGTATGGTGGGGAGGCCCAGCGGTTGCTTTGTATAATTGTGGAATTGCGGGTTCTGTTTTCCTATTGCGGAACAATGGAAGGGAAATATTTATTTTGCGTGTCCAAGAACTGGAAATGGAAAAAGTGGCCAAGTATGGAATAGGGAAACGGTTGGTCGGACTTGGTTGGGAAGAAGTGTGAAGGTGGAAGGCACATGAAACAATGATTAAGAATTGGATATTTCATGAACCCGCCAACCCGACGATTCGTGAAAGGTATTTTGACAAATGGCGGAGTATGAAAAGTAGATGGAGGGGCTTAAAAAATGGGGTGACAATAGTTGCACAAGAGATGTGAGGACCGGACAGTCAAACTGTAGCTCTCAAAAATTATGAGTGCAAAGTGTGCAATGGGGAAGAAGGTATCATGTGACAGTCTATTTGTAAATTTGTATATCGTGGAAGTATGGTTTCTTATTGGAGGTGATGGAACAATGGAAGGGAACCCTAGAACCCGTGTGCCTAGGAATTCAAATATGTAATAGATATCCCATTTCCTGGGAAGATCCTTTTTGCATGTTTCTAGAGAAGTTGTAAACTGATTGCATATAGTTGGAAAGAAGTGTGAAGGTAGTTGGCACATGAAAAAATGAATAGGAATTGGAAATTTTCTGAACCCTCCAACATGAAAATCTGTGAAAGATATTCGAAGAAATGTAAACACGGAAAGCGGCTAGACGATATTCAAAATAGGGTGATCGGGGTTTCCGAGGAGATGTGAGTCCCTGATGGTCAAATTGTATGTATCATAATTTTTGAGTGAAAAATATATAACACTGAAGAGACAATGTTTTGGGAGTTCGGAAGTGAATTTATACATCGCGTAAGCTCAGGTGATTTTTGTAGCTCAAGGAATACTGGAAGTGGAGTCTACCTGTCTTGGAACCCGCAAGCGAAAAATGAACAAGTTTAGAAGAAATTGGATAAATATGCAAACGAACATTGGTTTTCCATACATTGCGGAAGTTGAGGTGTTGTTTGCAACTCAAGGAATACTGGAAGTGCATTCTTCTAGTTCGAGAACCCGCAAGCAAAAACCAGGCAAGTTTAGAAGAAATTGGATAAATATGAAAACGGACACTATTTTTTTGGACTCATGATGTGAAGATATATATGAAGATAATGATTTTTGAACTGGCCACCACAAAAATCATCGACCACAGGAACATGGAAAACTATAGAACCAAAAATGCATAATAGATAGGAAGAACAAAAGGAAAAAATAGGAAATATTACAAGAGGAAAACGAAAAGGAGAGAAGAAATTTATCGCTCACACACCAACACATACTCATAACTATGAACCCATAGAAATACATTAACAATGGGAAAAACATTGTCAGTTATGAAATATAGTTAGAACCCGACAAACTCTGGTTCAAGCCATAAGAGATGTAATTTACATGCATTTTAATAACATTTTCTAGGGATCCAACTGTGAAACAATGTAACAACAGATGCAACTACAGATGTAGCACCCCAACATTGCAAAGTTTAGGCAAACAAGAGAAATCAACAAATAACAATCCAGTTAAGAAGCACCAAAAGGCCCAGCTACAACAACAAGACCTGAACACTACGCAAGCACCAACCAATGGACCAAGAAATTCACTGCACACAAGATTGTATCAAAAAACTTAGAGGAAAACATATTGTAACATATCTTTTAACCAAATATTTTAGGCTATGAGACTTGCCAGGTAAAATTCAAAGGTGGTAGGACCATCCAAAGGCTTGCCTCTATGCAAGAAACTAAGAAAAGTGTGGTTTTTCCTACTTGGTATTTTTCAATAATGAGAGCCATTAAATTCCTCTTTAAGTCCATATTTAAATCATAGATAGTATATTGATATTTGTAATAGATATCTCATTAACTGGTAGGATGTTTTGTGCATGTTTCTGGAGAAATTGTCTACAAACAATTACCATGACTGTCACATGGAGGCATGGTGAGTTGTTAGAATTAAAGCTCATTTATTGTGTATTTGAAAAGAAGTGTGAGTGTGGCGGGCACATGAAACATCGATTAGGAAGTGGAGGCACAAAAGAGATTCCAGGAAAGACTGAGTATGGAAAGTGGACGAACAAGTTTGAAAATTTGGTCACAATAGCTTCCCAAGAGACATGAGGACACGAAGGACAAATTATAGGTCATTTGCATATCACAGAAGTCCCAGTTCTATTTGCAGGTCACTGAACAATGGAAGTGCAATGTAGAGCGTGTGTGTTCGGAAATCCACAATCTAAAAAGTTGCTAGGTATGGAATGGGAAGCATTCAGTCAAATGGAAAAATAGATTCAAACAAATGGTGAAGTTTCATAAGTGGATAGATGGGATTGAAAATGGGGTGACAATCGTTCCACAAGAGACATGAGGACCAGATGGTCAAATTGTAGGTCTTGAAACGTTTGAGAGAAAATTGTCTAACGAGGCAGAGGGTACAATGTGAGAGTCTGCTTGTAAATTTGTATATATTGGAAGTATGAGTTCTCTTTGGAGGTTACTGAACAATGGAAGTACAATCTATAGCATGCATGTCGCTAAATCCATGATCGGAAATGTGCCTAGTTATGGAATGGGGAAGCAGATAGCTGGAGTCAAAGGAGATGTGAGGACCCGACGGTCAAATTGTAGGTCTTGAAACTTTTGGGAGAAAATTTTCTAACAGGGAAGAGGGTATGATGTCAGAGTCCAATTGTAAATTTGTATATCGTGGAAGTCTAGGTGCTCTTTGGACGTCACAAAACAATGGAAATGCAATCTAGAGCGCATGTGCCCCTGAATCTGTGATCGAAAATGTGGCTAGGTATGGGGAAGTGAGCAGTTGGAGTCGCGATATAAAAGAACGAGTGAAAATGTGAAGCCATGAGTCCGCCAACCCACACAACTAGATATTTTTAGTAAAGCAACCAAGTAACAAAGAGAAAGTAGAGGGAAAAGAGAAACGAGAATTTGGTTAAGTATATATGACGAAAATAAGGGATGGTATATTAAAATCTATAATAGATATTTCGTTTGCTGGGAAGATATTTTCTGTATGTTTTTGGAGTTGTATACTTATTGCATATATTTTGAAAAATCCATTGCAAAACCATAATTTTCTCGTCCAATATTTATCCACTTAATCATTTTCTATTGTGATTCTACCATTAAAAAGGTTGTGAGCAAATGGTTTGTTGAAGATTACTTTTTATCGAAACTTGTGGGGGTGATTATGCACTTGATATATTGTTTCATGAATTTGACATATTAACTTACACCAAAATAGGGACCAGTCAACCCGTGGGAAATCTAGGAGGACGAGAAAGTCAGGTCCAAGTTTAAAGGAATTTTGTTTATATATATTTAAAATGAATTCATATTAATGTATCTTAATAGATTATTTGTGATGAAAATGTAAACCATGCTCGAATTTGAATGATGTTATGGGCTCGAAATTTTTTTCTCAACTACATAAACAACAAAGAAAAAAATATATGACTTTTCATGTCATATATCCAAGAATATTATGAAATATAGGAAGCTATAATATATGCACAATACATAACAAGAACACGTACAGTGAAATGAGTTAATTTTAAGAAGAAATACATATTTCAAATAACAAAACCAAATATTGAAGATCACCATAGAACAACCTCAAATATTTATATTCCGATAAATTGGGTAACAAAATACAATTGAGAATACTTCCGAAAAAATAGTTGTCTTCGAATTTGCAAAAAAATGTATAGTTCATTACATATTCTGAAAAATAAAAATGTGTGTGACATAATGACTGGAATTGAGACTGTCGTTGATTAGAAAGAAAAGATGTACAAGAATGAAGTTTGTAGAAAGAAGAAAGTTGATAATGGAAACAATAAGACTTGACAAGAAGAAAAAGAAAATTTCCAGTCCTTGGTTAAAACTTTGTTAGAGTAAGTGGAGGAAAACATAATAATGTGGTCAGTATCAACTTACTATGATGGTGTCCCATGCCTTATAATTTTCTTTTTGATTTCCTTTAATTCCTTTTGTCGACTTTCAACTTCATTGGTTATCTGGTGGACAACATTTTTGAATCATTCTTCGATGTAGCTCCTGATGGGTGCCATGTTGATTTCATGGTGGATTTTTATATTGAACAATTCACTTTCAAAGTCCCTTAGATCAATAGACAGGTTGTGCAATGCTTCTTGAATATCTTTGTTTTTAATTGCATAACCGACTAGCCAGGTTTTCATGTCATCTTCACCATATTCAAGAATGCCATAGAAATTTTGAAATGACATATTTTTATAGATATGAACTTGATCATCAAATGCTTTCTTGGTTAGAAACAACGATTTGAATATCAAATTAGGGTCCTGGACTTCAATGGTGTTGGCATTGTGTTGTGATTGGGCGAGTCATCGGTACTAGTACCGAGATCATTTAGGATGGTTTCAGTGAAAGAACTATTGAATTTTTGACTGACCATGAAATGCCCAAAATTCTAAGGCAGAGAGATGAATTGACTTTTTCTTTTTTCATGGGAAAAATGCAACCTTTAGATGTACTTCCTTTCTGTTCCAGCAAAAACAATTGTACCAAATATGTGACATGGGTAAAATTTACGGATTAGCTTGTTACACATATATAGTCAAGGGAATGCGTAGCAATTGACCACAATGAAAATTAGATAAAATGACATAAATAATTTCTTTTGCCTTCTATATTGCAATAACTAGGAAGAAATTTCAATGGAAATCAACTTGCTGCAATGGAAGATGGCTTCATCCTTCAGTGTAAAATATTAAATATATAGAATCATCTGAGATATGTTGGATGCACTTTATTGTCTCATTATCGTCATGAAAAACCATGAGATTTTCTGAAAAAGGTTTTTAAATGCATTAACCTTTAATATGGGTATGTCCCGGGTAGTGTGCACTGGGTTTTGTAAGAACTTCAACAAAAGGTCCAATTCATTACCATGCTTCTTTAAGAACTATCTGCAATTATCGCCCTTTAAGGTAGTCATTGGGTCGGGAAGTGGTAACAATTTTTAAAATACTTGAGGGTATAGGGAGACTTGGGAATGGTTTCCCAATTTGATAATTTGCTAGTTCGGAATATAGTTATCGGCATAGTACATGACCAACTCCCAAAAGTAAAAAAAATCAAGGACAGAAGTTGTCGCTGCAATTCCATATGTTGAGATAACTTTCTTTCGGGTAGAAAGGGATGAGTAGTAGTGGTCATAAGCTATGGAGCAGTGAAAGTTATTGTCCTCGTGTCCGAAAATATTAAGGTCATATCCACATAAATGTTGTCGAGTTGTAGCCATAAGTTGATGATAAAATTCCTTTTCTCGTCATAGTATTTAAAATGGATGGTGCAACATCATAATATAATCTATGATAAAACTTGGTTCAATGTGTTTTAACGCTATATTTTCTCGACTTTTTCACCTTTTAATGCCAATATTTTTTATGTCTCTCGTGAGTCATGACTAATAAAGGCATAATTAATGTGCATTGAGAAGCACATGAAGTTCATGAGGATGGAAGCCAACGAAAAGTTCTCTGGAACATTTGTGTACCTCGAAACTGGACAACCCACAAATCTGTGAGAACACGAGCTGAACAATCCACTAAGTATGGAAATCTAGGGTACAATTATCTCAAAAAGTATGAGGTAAATAACCATTTTTCTGAGATGATATTGTGGTCTTTCTATGCTGATGTCGTGAAAAAACTAAAATAAGAAACTAATCAGATTCCATAATATTCTCCCATTATTTCATTTTAATGGGAGATGTCCTCGAGCTTTCCGTGTCTTAATGCCAATCTTTTCGAACATCTATGATGAGTTGTCACTAGTTAAATCATAGTTAATGTTCATTGAGAAGGCACGAAGGTGGCAGGGATGTAGGGGAGTAAAAAATGCTTCAGTACTTTTTGTTAGCCTATGGCTTGCCTTTACCAATCACTAAGTCTAAATTGTCACCATATATTTGTATTATTCATTTAGGATATTAGTAATATATCCTCAAGTGATGACTAATGAGTTAGTTAAGATTTCCTAGCCTAGTCATCATGCATGGTTTTAGGATCTAGAGNTCTATGAGGTGGAATCACCCATTGTACTATAAATATGTAACATTGGAGTGAATAAAAATGTGTTGGCTATTATGCCTTTTCCGCCATGTTTCTGTTCTTGTCTCTATTTTGTCAATTATTATTCTTGTGTTTAATTTCTTCAATTGGTATCAGAGCTGGTAGTGCTGGCCTGATTTCCTCACGGGAAGGCCAAGAAGATGTGAGAGCTTAGATGGCCGATTCCTTTCATTTCTGCGTGTTAACAATTGTTGGAGGGGCCGAGTTTGTTGAGTTGGGATGGATTCTTTAATTGCTGAACATGTTAATGATTTGGGGGTCGAGGAGAGTATCAAAGGAGGCACAAGGAGCTGTTAAAGGAGTTCAATGACCATCATATCCAGTGGCTGCTATAGCACAACAATTTTCCCATCAATCCCAAGTCGTGGGATGATGCTTTTTGGAATCTAGCGCTGCATATATTCAAGAAAAAATCATATTTCATTTACTGTTGTTGTGTATGGTCGATTTATCATAGAGAGCTGCTACAAATCCGTTCAGAGCTGAGTATTACAGAGGAATTGCATCTGGATTGCTGTTGTTGCCTACGTGAAGGAGGATCTGAGATGAAGATCGTTGTTGTTTCAATCTGAGGGCGTGTACAAGAGATGCGCATCTCCTAGTGTGTATATTTGCTGGGCTGCGTGCTGAAGAATCATTCCCTGTCATCGTTTGTCATTTTGAACAAATTTGAATACTACCTCTATTTTCCATCTGTGATCAATGGAGGAGATCACACTGCAAATCTTATCCCGATGATGAGACAGAGCCATCAAAGATAAGCATTCACTTATTTCCTGTGTGTGGATTGCCCCAAAACAATGGTCACAGGTCGGGCATGTCGTCCGAGTGATTAGTAGAGTGTGTAGCCAAGGAAAATGGTGAAATGTTCTCATCTGATCAGTACTACATGATGGGTTCTCAAAGCTATTGTTTGATGGGGGATGTGGATCAAGCAGAAGCCACGTGAGTTGGCTTTGAGCGGTGCTTGTGGGAGGCAGACAGCAGATCCGTGAAGCGGATGGAGGCAACAAAGGTGAGAAACCACGGGCTAAGGGTTATCGATTGTGTACACAGAGGCATTTTATTGGATCTGTCATCTAGATCTTTTATTCGAGCTTACAGTTGCATTAGGGTTTCTTTTTATGCAGAGTTAGGCTCATTCTAACCATTACGCACACAAATGTTTTTAATAAAATAAAAATTCCAGTGAGCAAGATTTAACTCAGATTCGTGTGCTCACCATTGCCACGCTCTCCGTTTTGATCAGAGTTAAGTTGGGTGTTGACTGGATTCGATTGCGGGTCGAGGGTTTCTTGCGTGTATTTCTATGTTGTGTCTGTGTTTGTAGTGTGAAAAGAACCATTGGCAGAAATAAGCGGTGTGCTCAGTGCAGATTTGGTTCTTAGGCATGGGTTCAGTCTACTGCTTGTAGAATCTATTGCCACTTGCAACAGTTTTACAATCGTTCTGTGCAGAAATCGATACCTGGAGTGTGATGCATTTAAGCTGCCGCTGAACATGACAGATCCGAGGAAGAAGAACATCGTAGAGAGACAGCTGTGGAGACACTGCACTGATTAATTCAATCTCCATTCAACGACATCAAATGATCCATAACTTCCTCTCGATTTAACCCAGACACTGGAGTAGGGTCACGCTCAGTTTACCAATTTGAGTTTTGACATTTTGCTGTGTGTTTTGGTGAATATTAAATTACTGCTCCAATATTTCTCTTTCATTAAAATATGCTACAACTATAGCTGAATGTGCAAGCAAAAACTGTCAAAGGATTTTTACTACAGATTACATCCCTCTACAGATCAATGTGGCACGATCTCTGCATAGGAATTGTAGCCTGACTGTGCGCCTGCACTCCACTCTGGGTAAAATATTGTATTTGTTTCATTGGGAGCCATAAGAAGAATTTTTTTTTTGTCTTTTTGGTATGACATTTGTAAAGGAGAAATAAGTTTATTTTTGTAGTTTGAAGGGGAGAGCTTATTTTTTAAATGTCTTTGAGGTCTTTACTTAAGGGGGGCATATTGAAGTATTTATTACTTCAAATCTGAACACAAGTCTACTTAAAGGTTTGGCAATAAGATGTGATGATAAAAACTATAATTGAGAAGTGAATAGCTCTTAAGTGTAAGATTTTATTGTATCAGGAATAATAAAAGTTCATTTTTTGTGGTGTTGAAGTGTCCTAGATCCGCCCGAAATTGAATAAGGGGATCTTAGGTACACCTTGTGTAGTGTGTGTTGGTGATTTTTTTTCATGTTTCTCTTATGAGTTAGTTTACGTCTAGTTTTGACGGTATCCCACATACACGGAGTACAAAGAAGGTAAATGAAATAAGCCCACAATTAATGTCAGTGAAGCACATACAATCCAGTATAAGCAATCAAAACACATGTAATCAAGCAACAAAGAATATTGAAGCAATGCACAAATCAAGCTTGTAATGGAAGGATAATTGGACGTGACTTGGAGTCGAAGTATCATCAATTTGAAGATCAATTAACATTCATTGTAAACTTGCAATAGTTTTCTTTGTAAGTGTGAAATCAAATTCAAGTTGAATTGTGGTGTAATTTTCAAGTGCATTATCGGCTGAGACCGACACCAAAGAATCATTATGATTTTGAGTCGCAATTAACAAGGTTGAGTAGTTTAACTCGAATCATTGTAAACATCACATGTTTGGATTCATTTTCGGTGGTAACCGACATCCTCAACTTGTTGAAGATTTCAAGCGAGCCAGTTCGAGTGAAGCAATTTCAAGCGAGCGTGAAAGTTTCAGAAAGAAGAGTTCAAGCGAGCGAGTTCAAG
>SNQJ01S0035320.1:11430-36938 GCA_010110895.2 Picea sitchensis
AAGTTGGGATCTTGGAACTCGTTGGTCCTTCTGGCTAAGTATATTTTGGTCAGATTTGTGAATAATGTTTATTTCGTTGATATTGCTTGCTCACATGAATTGAAAATGAGATACAGGTTCTTCACCTTCTCTTTCCAGCATGCTTCTAATTGAGTGATATGGCTTTTGGAGGGGATATCAAGTTGTCTTATTGTCGTGTCTGCCATGTTGTTGACATGAAAGGAAAAATGGATGACCATGTGCAAATAGAAATTTTCTTCATTTTTTAAATCTATCTGCAGAATTTTGAGCAAGTTATTTGTCGTTGTTCCCATGGAATCCATATCTTGTGATGTTTCTCAAGCATAAGTAATCAATTCCATTCTTTTCCTTATATTTTTCTCCGCATATCCTCTACACGATGCGAGGAATATGGAGGATGTTTTTAACTCTGTTGCAGGGGTGGCAGGCATGACTATTGCCAAAGAACTGGAAAGCAATGGCATAGGAATCAAAGCTTCCTATAATTCCTTGATCTGGTCCTTTAGTATTGAATTTTTGGTCTCAATTACTCCAATAGAATCATCAAGAGAATCTTTAGTTTCTCTCTGAAGTCGAGAGATGTGGGAGGGCTGCATGTTTGCAAGGTCAAATTATGAACGATATTTTTGTTTCCTATTCTTTACATCTCTCTTTTAAATAATTAAATTTTTAGATTCATTTTAAAAAACAACACTCCAGAATACGAAGGATTCATCTTGTCAAAAATTTCGGTACCAACTATGTCCATTGGCCCACTATGGTGAATCACATCTCCCAGATCATCAAGGTTGTAGAATATGCTATCCATATCAATGTCAAGTTCCATGTTCTTACTTTCAATTTCGGGTTCTTCCTCCTCCCTTACAATTCTTTTTCTTTTCTTCTCCATGGGAAGCTTGTGAGAACTATCAATTTTAGGATGAACCTCCTCTGTTCGAATAACTTTGGGTTGCTTTGTTACTTTGGTAGGTCGTTGGAGTGATACTTTGTGACTGCAGTAGGCCATCAGAGCGATGCTTTGTTACTGTGGTAGTTCTAGTCCTCATGCCCAAAGATGTTCATTGTATCTCCACAGAACTGCTATCGATCTAGTGCTATTAGTTTACGAGGACATATGTTTTCTCTAGACGATGCTTGAAATGAAAAAATGGATGGGATAATATAACCCGCCTAGAAATGTTGGCTGAATGTGTGTGAATGGAAAACATCCTCGATCTCTTCTCTCATTAATGAAAATCTATATGCTTGCTGGATGATGAGCTATTAGAAGTAAATATTAGTTATTGCATACTTAGAAGTGTGAAGGTGGCGGTTACGATGAAGAAAATTAAGGATTGGAGGTTTCATGAATGAGCCCAGTTGAAGACATGCAAATGAAATTCCATGGTATTTGAAATTAATACTCGGAAAGGATAAAAAAAACCTCCACAAATCTTGGTTTAATACGTATTAATGACAGTTGTTCTCGAGCCTTTCACCCATCAATGACAATTTACATGGTTCCTGCATGATGATATGTTAGCATTAAATATTACTAATTGCATATTTAGAAACAAGACATTTATATATATAAACATTTTTTTATTATAAAGAGGTGCAAAGGTGACGAAGATGAGGAAGCGAAAGCAAGGAATGGCCAATTATGAAATGCAGTTGGATATTCCTCAAATTAGGTTTAGAAGATATAATGAGGATAGGTGAGTGTCCAATGGTGAAATTGCATGAGCTGGAATTTTTTACTGCAAAACGCATAAAACATAAGAGGGCATGATGGTGCAGTTCAGTGGACAGTTTGTATATTTGTGGAATTAGGGGAAAGTGGCTAAGTATGGAATATGGAAACAATCAGTCGGGCTCACTTTCAGAATTAGGGTTTGAATATTTTGTGAATGGGCCAACCTGAGGTCCCACCAATGACATTCGATGGTGTTTGAAATCAAAACTTAGAAACGATAATATAACCTTCCAGAAATCTTGGTTTAATGTGTATTAATGGGAGATATCTGCAAATCTTGGTTGCTTTCTGAAGGGTAGGACCGAATGAGTTAATTTAGTTTTTTTATTATAAATAAGACTCTTTTATTATAAATAAGTGAAAACAAGGAATGGAAAAATATGAAAACTGGTCACACAGTTTTCAAAATACAGGGAATTCTGAGTAGAGGTGAGGGCCAATGGTCAAATTGTATGTTTCAAAAATTTTAACTGGGAAATGAGTAAAAGGGAAGAATGCAGAGAAGGAATGGGGAAGTATGAAAAGTGGTCGGACGAGTTTCAAAATAGTGTTAAAGGGGATTGTTACTAGAGGTGAAGGTTGACATTCAAATTGTATGTATCATAATTTTTTACTGCAAAATCTGTAAAAGAGAAGAGTGTATGGTGGGGAGGCCCAGCGGTTGCTTTGTATAATTGTGGAATTGCGGGTTCTGTTTTCCTATTGCGGAACAATGGAAGGGAAATATTTATTTTGCGTGTCCAAGAACTGGAAATGGAAAAAGTGGCCAAGTATGGAATAGGGAAACGGTTGGTCGGACTTGGTTGGGAAGAAGTGTGAAGGTGGAAGGCACATGAAACAATGATTAAGAATTGGATATTTCATGAACCCGCCAACCCGACGATTCGTGAAAGGTATTTTGACAAATGGCGGAGTATGAAAAGTAGATGGAGGGGCTTAAAAAATGGGGTGACAATAGTTGCACAAGAGATGTGAGGACCGGACAGTCAAACTGTAGCTCTCAAAAATTATGAGTGCAAAGTGTGCAATGGGGAAGAAGGTATCATGTGACAGTCTATTTGTAAATTTGTATATCGTGGAAGTATGGTTTCTTATTGGAGGTGATGGAACAATGGAAGGGAACCCTAGAACCCGTGTGCCTAGGAATTCAAATATGTAATAGATATCCCATTTCCTGGGAAGATCCTTTTTGCATGTTTCTAGAGAAGTTGTAAACTGATTGCATATAGTTGGAAAGAAGTGTGAAGGTAGTTGGCACATGAAAAAATGAATAGGAATTGGAAATTTTCTGAACCCTCCAACATGAAAATCTGTGAAAGATATTCGAAGAAATGTAAACACGGAAAGCGGCTAGACGATATTCAAAATAGGGTGATCGGGGTTTCCGAGGAGATGTGAGTCCCTGATGGTCAAATTGTATGTATCATAATTTTTGAGTGAAAAATATATAACACTGAAGAGACAATGTTTTGGGAGTTCGGAAGTGAATTTATACATCGCGTAAGCTCAGGTGATTTTTGTAGCTCAAGGAATACTGGAAGTGGAGTCTACCTGTCTTGGAACCCGCAAGCGAAAAATGAACAAGTTTAGAAGAAATTGGATAAATATGCAAACGAACATTGGTTTTCCATACATTGCGGAAGTTGAGGTGTTGTTTGCAACTCAAGGAATACTGGAAGTGCATTCTTCTAGTTCGAGAACCCGCAAGCAAAAACCAGGCAAGTTTAGAAGAAATTGGATAAATATGAAAACGGACACTATTTTTTTGGACTCATGATGTGAAGATATATATGAAGATAATGATTTTTGAACTGGCCACCACAAAAATCATCGACCACAGGAACATGGAAAACTATAGAACCAAAAATGCATAATAGATAGGAAGAACAAAAGGAAAAAATAGGAAATATTACAAGAGGAAAACGAAAAGGAGAGAAGAAATTTATCGCTCACACACCAACACATACTCATAACTATGAACCCATAGAAATACATTAACAATGGGAAAAACATTGTCAGTTATGAAATATAGTTAGAACCCGACAAACTCTGGTTCAAGCCATAAGAGATGTAATTTACATGCATTTTAATAACATTTTCTAGGGATCCAACTGTGAAACAATGTAACAACAGATGCAACTACAGATGTAGCACCCCAACATTGCAAAGTTTAGGCAAACAAGAGAAATCAACAAATAACAATCCAGTTAAGAAGCACCAAAAGGCCCAGCTACAACAACAAGACCTGAACACTACGCAAGCACCAACCAATGGACCAAGAAATTCACTGCACACAAGATTGTATCAAAAAACTTAGAGGAAAACATATTGTAACATATCTTTTAACCAAATATTTTAGGCTATGAGACTTGCCAGGTAAAATTCAAAGGTGGTAGGACCATCCAAAGGCTTGCCTCTATGCAAGAAACTAAGAAAAGTGTGGTTTTTCCTACTTGGTATTTTTCAATAATGAGAGCCATTAAATTCCTCTTTAAGTCCATATTTAAATCATAGATAGTATATTGATATTTGTAATAGATATCTCATTAACTGGTAGGATGTTTTGTGCATGTTTCTGGAGAAATTGTCTACAAACAATTACCATGACTGTCACATGGAGGCATGGTGAGTTGTTAGAATTAAAGCTCATTTATTGTGTATTTGAAAAGAAGTGTGAGTGTGGCGGGCACATGAAACATCGATTAGGAAGTGGAGGCACAAAAGAGATTCCAGGAAAGACTGAGTATGGAAAGTGGACGAACAAGTTTGAAAATTTGGTCACAATAGCTTCCCAAGAGACATGAGGACACGAAGGACAAATTATAGGTCATTTGCATATCACAGAAGTCCCAGTTCTATTTGCAGGTCACTGAACAATGGAAGTGCAATGTAGAGCGTGTGTGTTCGGAAATCCACAATCTAAAAAGTTGCTAGGTATGGAATGGGAAGCATTCAGTCAAATGGAAAAATAGATTCAAACAAATGGTGAAGTTTCATAAGTGGATAGATGGGATTGAAAATGGGGTGACAATCGTTCCACAAGAGACATGAGGACCAGATGGTCAAATTGTAGGTCTTGAAACGTTTGAGAGAAAATTGTCTAACGAGGCAGAGGGTACAATGTGAGAGTCTGCTTGTAAATTTGTATATATTGGAAGTATGAGTTCTCTTTGGAGGTTACTGAACAATGGAAGTACAATCTATAGCATGCATGTCGCTAAATCCATGATCGGAAATGTGCCTAGTTATGGAATGGGGAAGCAGATAGCTGGAGTCAAAGGAGATGTGAGGACCCGACGGTCAAATTGTAGGTCTTGAAACTTTTGGGAGAAAATTTTCTAACAGGGAAGAGGGTATGATGTCAGAGTCCAATTGTAAATTTGTATATCGTGGAAGTCTAGGTGCTCTTTGGACGTCACAAAACAATGGAAATGCAATCTAGAGCGCATGTGCCCCTGAATCTGTGATCGAAAATGTGGCTAGGTATGGGGAAGTGAGCAGTTGGAGTCGCGATATAAAAGAACGAGTGAAAATGTGAAGCCATGAGTCCGCCAACCCACACAACTAGATATTTTTAGTAAAGCAACCAAGTAACAAAGAGAAAGTAGAGGGAAAAGAGAAACGAGAATTTGGTTAAGTATATATGACGAAAATAAGGGATGGTATATTAAAATCTATAATAGATATTTCGTTTGCTGGGAAGATATTTTCTGTATGTTTTTGGAGTTGTATACTTATTGCATATATTTTGAAAAATCCATTGCAAAACCATAATTTTCTCGTCCAATATTTATCCACTTAATCATTTTCTATTGTGATTCTACCATTAAAAAGGTTGTGAGCAAATGGTTTGTTGAAGATTACTTTTTATCGAAACTTGTGGGGGTGATTATGCACTTGATATATTGTTTCATGAATTTGACATATTAACTTACACCAAAATAGGGACCAGTCAACCCGTGGGAAATCTAGGAGGACGAGAAAGTCAGGTCCAAGTTTAAAGGAATTTTGTTTATATATATTTAAAATGAATTCATATTAATGTATCTTAATAGATTATTTGTGATGAAAATGTAAACCATGCTCGAATTTGAATGATGTTATGGGCTCGAAATTTTTTTCTCAACTACATAAACAACAAAGAAAAAAATATATGACTTTTCATGTCATATATCCAAGAATATTATGAAATATAGGAAGCTATAATATATGCACAATACATAACAAGAACACGTACAGTGAAATGAGTTAATTTTAAGAAGAAATACATATTTCAAATAACAAAACCAAATATTGAAGATCACCATAGAACAACCTCAAATATTTATATTCCGATAAATTGGGTAACAAAATACAATTGAGAATACTTCCGAAAAAATAGTTGTCTTCGAATTTGCAAAAAAATGTATAGTTCATTACATATTCTGAAAAATAAAAATGTGTGTGACATAATGACTGGAATTGAGACTGTCGTTGATTAGAAAGAAAAGATGTACAAGAATGAAGTTTGTAGAAAGAAGAAAGTTGATAATGGAAACAATAAGACTTGACAAGAAGAAAAAGAAAATTTCCAGTCCTTGGTTAAAACTTTGTTAGAGTAAGTGGAGGAAAACATAATAATGTGGTCAGTATCAACTTACTATGATGGTGTCCCATGCCTTATAATTTTCTTTTTGATTTCCTTTAATTCCTTTTGTCGACTTTCAACTTCATTGGTTATCTGGTGGACAACATTTTTGAATCATTCTTCGATGTAGCTCCTGATGGGTGCCATGTTGATTTCATGGTGGATTTTTATATTGAACAATTCACTTTCAAAGTCCCTTAGATCAATAGACAGGTTGTGCAATGCTTCTTGAATATCTTTGTTTTTAATTGCATAACCGACTAGCCAGGTTTTCATGTCATCTTCACCATATTCAAGAATGCCATAGAAATTTTGAAATGACATATTTTTATAGATATGAACTTGATCATCAAATGCTTTCTTGGTTAGAAACAACGATTTGAATATCAAATTAGGGTCCTGGACTTCAATGGTGTTGGCATTGTGTTGTGATTGGGCGAGTCATCGGTACTAGTACCGAGATCATTTAGGATGGTTTCAGTGAAAGAACTATTGAATTTTTGACTGACCATGAAATGCCCAAAATTCTAAGGCAGAGAGATGAATTGACTTTTTCTTTTTTCATGGGAAAAATGCAACCTTTAGATGTACTTCCTTTCTATTCCAGCAAAAACAATTGTACCAAATATGTGACATGGGTAAAATTTACGGATTAGCTTGTTACACATAGATAGTCAAGGGAATGCATAGCAATTGACCACAACGAAAATTAGATAAGATGACATAAATAATTTCTTCTGCCTTCTGTATTGCAATAACTAGGAATAAATTTCAATGGAAATCAACTTGCTGCAATGGAAGATGGCTTCATCCTTCAGTGTAAAATATTAAATATATAGAATCATATGAGATATGTTGGATGCACTTTATTGTCTCATTATCATCGTGAAAAAGCATGAAATTTTCTGAAAAAGGTTTTTAAATGCATTAACCTTTAATATGGGTATGTCCCGGGGAGTGTGCACTGGGTTTTGTAAGAACTTCAACAAAAGGTCCAATTCATTAGCATGCTTCTTTAATAACTATCTGCAATTATCGCCCTTTAAGGTAGTCATTGGGTCGGGAAGTGGTAACAATTTTTAAAATACTTGAGGGTATAGGGAGACTTGGGAATGGTTTCCCAATTTGATAATTTGCTAGTTTGGAATATAGTTATCGACACAGTACGTGACCAACTCCCAAAAGTAAAAAAAATCAAGGACATAAGTTGTCACTGCAATTCCATATGTCGAGATAACTTTCTTTCGGGCAGAAAGGGATGAGTAGTACTGGTCATAAGCTATGGAGCAGTGAAATTTATTGTCCTCGTGTCCGAAAATATTAAGGCCATATCCACATAAATGTTGTCGAGTTGTAGCCATAAGTTGATGATAACGTTCCTTTTCTCGTCATAGTATTTAAAATGGATGGTGCAACATCATAATATAATCTATGATAAAACTTGGTTCAATGTGTTTTAACGCTATATTTTCTCGACCTTTTCACCTTTTAATGCCAATATGTTTTATGTCTCTCGTGAGTCATGACTAATAAAGGAATAATTAATGTGCATTGAGAAGCACATGAAGTTCATGAGGATGGAAGCCAACGAAAAGTTCTCTGGAACATTTGTGTACCTCGAAACTGGACAACCCACAAATCTGTGAGAACATGAGCTGAACAATCCACTAAGTATGGAAATCTAGGGTACAATTATCTCAAAAAATATGAGGTAAATAACCATTTTTCTGAGATGATATTGTGGTCTTTCTATGCTGATGTCGTGAAAAAACTAAAATAAGAAACTAATCAGATTCCATAATATTCTCCCATTATTTCATTTTAATGGGAGATGTCCTCGAGCTTTTTGTGTCTTAATGCCAATCTTTTCGAACATCTATGATGAGTTGTCACTAGTTAAATCATAGTTAATGTTCATTGAGAAGGCACGAAGGTGGCAGGGATGTAGGGGAGTCAAAAATGCTTCAGTACTTTTTTGAACATGGGAGTCTGTTGTGGAATTGTAGATCATGCAAGCTTTGGATGCAATATGTATACTCTGAACATGGTGTATGAGACTTCAATAGCTCCTACCCGAGAACCTGCAGCCATAAAGTTGGATAAGTAAGGAAACAAAAGCGATCAGTTGAACTCGTTAGGTCAAGATATAGACGGATATAGAATTTTTGAGTCCACCACCTGGGAACCCCTTATCATAGAGGTTGAATTGCAGATCACCCAAGTTTTGGATGCAATATGTATACTCTGAACACGGTGCATGGAAAATCGATAACAGCTACCCGAGAACTTGCAGCCATAAAATTGGCTAAGGAAACGAAAGAGGCTGGTCAGATTCATGATGTCAAGATATAGATGGATATAGAATTTGTGAGTCCACCACCTGGGAACCCACTATCATACAGGTCGAATTGTAGATAACGGCTACTTGGGAACCCACAACCATAAAATTGGCTAAGTAAAGAAACGAAAGCGGTCTGTCGGACTCGTGATGTTAAGATATAGATGGATATAAAATTTGTGAGTCTGTTAACTGGGAACCCTCTATCATAGAAATGTGACTAAGTATTTAAGATAAAAATAAAAATGGATCCAATAACTTTATGCTCGATAAATGAACACTTTTTCCAATAATTATCAAGCGATAGATATACATCAATTATGTGGCATGAGAGTTCGGGGCATGGGAGATCCATAGGGCCTAGCTGAGAACCAAATGGCATAAAATTTCCCAAGTATTGAAACGAATAACAGTCGATCAGACTCGTGATGTGAATATATAGATGGAAATTGAATTTATGAGTCTCCAGCCCCGACAACCTGCAAGCATAGACAAGTGACTATACTATGTATAGAAGAAAAAAATGGATAATAGAGGGGACGAAGAAAAAGGAAAAAAAAATATAGATAGAATAAATGAAAAACAATTGGATGTGGAGAATGGGTAGAAATATGCACCTTTGCATGGATTCTTCTAAACTTATGGTTAATACTTCTCTGTTGTGTGGAGTTCTCCAATTTGTTTCTATGCAAAAAAGCACAAAACAAAAGGAATAAGGTAACAGATAGTTCTAGAAGAATATAATTTTTTTGTTTTTTTGTTTTTTTTTTTGTTTATCAATGATTGTGTACATATAATGTTTTTGTGTAAAAAAAGTTTGTGCCCAAAATCAATTACAGAGCAGGTAAAACTAAGTAGTTGGATAACACAGTTTTCTGCAACAAGATAGACATATATGCTCTGAAACATAGAAATATGATTTTGCAATATGTTTGATGTATATTTTATAACTCAAGTGCAATACAAATTGTATCATGATCAGACCAGTATCTGTACAAACCAAACAAAACTAAGAAGTTGGATGACTTGGTTTTCTACAACAAGGTAAATATATATACTTTGAAACATAGAAATATGATTTTGCAATATGTTTGATGTGTCTCTCATAATTCAAGTGCAATACCAATTGTATCGCTATTAGACCGGTATGTGTTTAAGATAAAGAAATTGTACTGATAAATGGGCACATTCGACCATACATGGTCAATAAGTGTGTTTTGTACATTCATTGTGTTGTTCAAAAGAAAGTGGAAATTGTATTTGCACATGTACTTTTCCAATTCTTTTGTTCTAGCATTATTTTCTAACATGTCAATGTTAAAGTCTCCTACAATGACAATGGTTTCATTCAGATGCAAATTCTCCAATGCATTGGAGAGAACATTTAGTATGTTACACAATGTTTCATGGGGAGCAACATAGAGATTAAGTATTGCAATTTCTAATCCATTGAACAATACTTTTGCAAGCAGCATATCAACATTGTTTTCTTTGAAATGCATATGGTCCAAAATTGTTACATGTTTTTTTACCAATATCATCACCCCATGTTTAATGGAACTCGATATGCAATTGTGATGTGGAAATTGTTTGTTTTGCTTGGATAATGCCATGTATGTTTCCTATAAGCACATAATATCGTATTTAATTGTTTCATAGTCATTGAGTATATCATCCATAGGTGCATGTAAGTTGTGTGTGTTAAGTGAGAGAATTGATACAGATGAATTTGTTTGTCTGGATTGGTAATCATACTCTAGATGCCACTTTGTGGTAGTCCTAAGGAGTTGCATTTCAATATCAACTTTGTTTTTGACTTTGAAGTTATATTTTGTAAGAGGACTTAGCAAATAAAATGAGTCTATACTTCTGACATAGGACAGTGTTGTGTATACAAGTCCATGTATTTGAATTCCAGTAGGCTCAAATGAAACACTATCAAGTGTTAGTCCTTGTGATCTATGGAATATACATGCACATGCAAGTTTAATTGGAAACTGTTTTCGAATATTCAGTCGACCTATCTTTGTTGATGTCGATACAAGTTTTTCTATTGGCAAGATAGATGTCCAGTCTCTTGCAGTGTTTAAATTATATAGATAAGCTAACTTGTTTGCTTGTCGGTGGTCTATATGCGGTTCATGGAAATTTATCCAAAGGACATCAAGTTTTTCTATTTTAGTATAGCCTTTGAGTATCCCATCTACACCATTGACCAAGCCATCCTATGAATCATAGTTGCAGGCATATATTTCAACCATCATGTCTACTTTTAGGACAAGTTGAAAAGGTAAAGTGGATGTATGTTCATGATGTGGAACATTTCCATGATTTTCTTCTTCGAGGTCAGTTGAATTGATGATGATATCATCCCCAGGCATGAGATATAGAATGAACCTGTTATGCATTGCAACATCCCTATTCATGTAGAACAGGTGAGGGAAGGATGGGTCTATTGGTGTAGGTCGCATGCACCTCGAATTGATATATGTTAAGTCATCACGTGTCTGGCTGTTTTTTCGCATTCTATTCAGAATTTCAATAAATGTTTCATCTGTCTGGCACATTGTAGTATGCAGTTCAAAGAATTTAATAATGTCTTTCTAGAAGTGATGGGTCATTTTTTTCATGTTGATTGTAGGTTTTTCAAATATCAAAGAATCCTGGATAGGTTGCGCCTGGTAAAGATCCCCACAAAATATCATGTCAATGTTTCCAAAGTATTTCATGTGCACATGTTTTATGTTTCTTAGCTAGTTGTCAATGGAATACAAGAAGTAACTTCCAATCAAATATTCCTCATCTATGAAGACAAGTTGCAGTTCGTCATAAAGCTTAGAAAAGGTATATAACATCTCCTTKCTAAGTGGAAGAAACTGTGACTTGTTAAAAGGCATAAAAAATGTAGAGTGGACTGTTGTTCCACYTGCATTATATGCAACTTTTCCTATATATGCAATTATTAAGCCCTTTGGTTTCATAGGATCATAAGAATTGTTTGAATCATAGATTYGTATAAGCATTTGGAATAGTGCTTTAGCTCTGAATGTCTTCCTTGTTCATGCTCCACCTTTAAGGAACAAGTGCACATGAGTGTGCATGTTCCAGTGTTTTTTAACCACAATGTCCTTTATAATTGTTTGTTATTCTCGATTCAAGAGATGTTTGATTCTATAATATTCATTATTTTAAATATGGAAAGGATGTTTTGTGACTTCAAAACCAAGATTGATATGTTTTTCAATGATGCATGCTCGAGGATGAGGCATATCTTCTTGCAAGTCATAGGACTCACAGGGAGTTCTAGTTATTTTTCGGTTTGTAAATGTTTGATCAATATTGTTAGGGTTTTATGGTTCATTAACTACACTTTCTAGATCACCCCATGTTGGATTAACATTGTAAGAAAATATAGATTCATTGGTTTGCACTATAGTCTCAGGGGAAACATACTGAGCTTCCCATGTAGGGAAGTTATGTTTTAATGTTCTTTCATTTTCATCGAATGAAACATATAACAATAGTTTTTCTCTACAACAATTTTCATAGTCAGTATGTTTGTTGTATTTGACAAACCGTATCATAGATGGTTTTTTCCTTTGTGATATGGGTGCACCAATTTGTTTGTAATGCGATACAAATTATGCTAAGAAAATATGCTTAATAGGAGATGGACGTTGGAGGTAATAATCGACAATAGAGAGACATAGCACATCCTCTGAAGTGTTAGGCACTTTTTGTAGCAAAGACGATGGTTTAAGCATAAATGTGCATTTCTCAAGTGGATATGTTTTTATGAAGATATATTTTCTTGAAGTACTAATGAGGGGCAGGGAAAGTGAAATGTGAACTGACTATTGAGAAGACATTTGTTGAAGATTAAGTAATGTATTACCAAGCATGTGTATCATTTGTTTAGCATCAATATGACTACTTTCATGTTCTTTCTATATTCTTGTTAATGCACTTGTCATGGATTTGTCAACCTTTTTCATATAAAAAGTACAATATGATGTTACATCATATGCATTGAGTACATACTGCGCATTTGTATTTGCATTCCACATAACTAGAATTTCCTTGGAGAAATTGTTGTTCTAGATATGGGAAAGTTTTCTTTTAGGGAAAATTGTTGGTTGTTTAAGCATACATTGTATGGCTTGGATGTACTCATATTATATTAGTTTTAGATGTGTCAAGAAATCATCTAAGCTCAATTACCCATCAAAGTATCATTGTTCTAGAAATGTGAACAAGGATCTAGATTTATCAACGACATCATTGTACTCTAAACTAAGTGACTCTATGATTCTTGGTGTTCTCATTGGCAGCATGGGGAAGTTGTATCTACAATGCGAGTTTTTCCTTTTCTTACAACTTTTTTTATGATAATAATTGTGAACATTGGCAAGTTCTAGATCTAAATGATCTATGTTGCATGCTATGTATTTTTCCACAAACTGTTAGATCTGTGAGTTGTTGTCAGCTCCATAGACTGGTGAACCCTCTATCCACAAGAGTGCATGGTCATGTTCACTCCCCCTATTCTGGAATTCAATCACAAAAAAGTAGTCTGATATTTTTATGAAAAATGTTTCATCATGGCATATCAATTGTTTCAAATAATTTATTCTATGTCTATAGTAGCGAGTACATGTCATTGGGTCTTTTCTTATGAAGCAGTCAATTCTATCATTTTCCAATGTATCCATTTGTTTTTTACGTTTCCTGTTCTTATGCAAATCAGATACCGAAGCCACCAATGGATCTCAATGATGCTCTACGCTTGTAAATGTGATGAAAAATGTTGGCGGTCCCAATTGTCAGATCATTGCAAAAATAGTTTTCTTGTTTTGTTGCAAATAGTCATGAGAGATTCAAATGTTTTTGAAATCTATGTATCCAATATAAGATTTCATGATTTTTTCTATGTTTACTTTGTACTTGACATCTATGGCCCACAACTTTCTTACATGTAGTTGGCCTTTTCTTATCTGCACCCACATGCAGGAGAGCACCAGGGCTATTATTATGTGCATTGTTTTGAAAAAAAAAATTGTTATGTGACAGGAGAAGTCATCGCTTAAATGTAACATCTCCCATAAAACTATTTTATGATAACTAAATCATTCTATAATTTCACTAGGACGTGGATCTCCATAGAACAGTGTTGGGAAGTTCATTTTCTTTGCAAATTTGTCCTTGAATATTCCAAGTGGACATTGTCCCTTAGCAGGTGCAATTTCAACAATCTTGTCTTGCAAGTCATGAATACATTGTGCATCGGTGAATCCATGTACCAATGTCTCAGCAAGTCTTTGATTCATCACTTGTATCAAATTCACTTGCATTTTTGAGAGTCTGTGAAGAGTTTTCATCCCCTTCTCCAAGAGAATTGTTCCATTTCTCATTCATACAAATGTTTTGTGCTTTGTACAGGGTCTTGGAACATAATTCTTTTAATGCTTTCATGACAACATGCACATGCACTTTACCTGTATGATATGAATTCTTGTATTGCAAGAATCTTTTGAGAGCCACAACAATTGTTAGTGTATCTCTAATGAATTGTGGAAAGGCTTTTTGTAAAACATCTAGTTGCATAGGTGCATTAATAATTGATCCTGTTAAGCCCAATTGGGGTTGTTTATAGCCCGAGGGCCTGATTTGTGCAAATGCAATTCATAGGGACATAAGTCTCTCTTCAATATTTGTAAGCACACTTAAATCTACTAGTGGTGTATTACATCTTATTTGATCAAGCATTGCAAACTTTTGCAGTTTTCCATTTTCAAGCGACTGTTTGCATGAAAAACAAATTTCACTGCTGGAAAATGTTTTATCATTTTCTGTTAGGCGGAGGTATTCTAGTTCCAAATCGGGAGTGAAAGGTTTATTTCTTTTTGCGAAATTCAATTTATCGCAAATTGCACATGCAATTAAAGGAGTTTGTTTGATTTGTTTCATATAGGTCTCTCTTGCATCTTTCTTTCGTAGAGAAGTATGCATAGAAAGTGTTTTATG
Source organism: Picea sitchensis (assembly GCA_010110895.2). Classification (NCBI taxonomy): domain Eukaryota; kingdom Viridiplantae; phylum Streptophyta; class Pinopsida; order Pinales; family Pinaceae; genus Picea; species Picea sitchensis. The sequence goes on from SNQJ01S0035320.1 coordinate 26,176, forward strand.
GTTTTCATTGGCAGTTGTACATGTTGTTGGTTCCAGCCAACAAAATATGATTTTTTCCTCTCGGACAATTCCATCACCATCGTGGGATATGTGACCGTACATGTTTCTCTTGTGTTGTTCACGAACAATTTTCTTTAGTTTGTGATATGTCAGTTTTTACCTACAAGGAAGCGTAGTAATGTATTTTTTCTCTCATGTATGACCTTTTCTAAGGTGTGATAACTTAGTCTATGTTTTTTGTTCAAGGGAAAGATGACCTCATGGAAACTAGGATGAGTTTCATTCTGTTTAAATAGCATAGGACGCCTATGCAGATTTGATGTATTCACAGTACACCTTGAACCAATGGTATTTCCCATATGATCAATGTAGTTTTTCCTATCATGTATGAGCTTTTTCAAGTTGTGATAAGTTAGTCTATGTTTTTTGTTCAAGCCCTTTATGGCCTAATCACAAATGGGGTGAATTTCATAGATGAACTTTTTCAATTTGTGGTAAGTTAGTCTACGTTTTTTGTTTAAGCCCTATATGGACCCACCACAACTAAGATGGGTTTCATTCGCATTAAAAAGTGTGCTACAGGTATGCACATTTAACGTGGTTTGGGTGGCATGGACAGTGGAACCTGAACCAGTGGCACTTCTCATAAAAGGTTGATAATGGATATGTGGAGTATCTGTTTTCAGCGAGATGATGTCAATTGGTCGATGGTAGTTTGAATCAGTAGACCAGGAATGGACACTGTCATCTCGCAGAGTCTACTAGACCTGGATATTTACTCTGAATATGACATATAGCCATTGCAAACAGAATATGCCACCCTCCACATTTTTTTTCTTCATATGGTAGTGCCATGTTTACAAGGTATTCTTGCCAACTTTCAATTGTGGGGATATTTTCTAGGAGATATGGTGAAATGTGTTGATGAAAATAGCTAAAATCATGTTGGTTGCCACCTATAATTGCATTGCAAAAGGATTGTGTAGTGTAAATTCGCAACGATTGACCATCGAACTCTATTGATGCAAAATAACAAATTGAATTGAACACACTATCTCCACAACTAGATGCAACAATCGTTGATATCTGCAAGCAATGGAATTGCACACAATGCATAATTCATTTCCATTTTGATTCAAGGTATTTGGAAATGAGGGACAAGTAAATATGAGGTTCTCCAAGATTTTATATGGATAATTTTCTATACATTAGTGGTTCATAAAGACCACTGACAGGATTGGCATCATGGAACAAGATGCAATATGGATCATTGGATGCAGTTCAGTTAAATAGTAGATATCTTGTTTTTCTTGTCAATCACCACATTCTAATTCATATATTGATCCACTTAGACAACCACCATATACCAAATGTATCTCCCCAAAGTCCCCTCTCATATGCAGGAAATATTGCAATTGCAGACAACCACATCTTTGAAAAATACATAGTGACATCATGTATTCCATGTAACTTCCAAAGAAGGTCAGATGCCAATTCGTATTCATACGACTCCAATGCCTCAGCGCTGCCATTTTTAAAGAGTCCAACAAATAATCTATCAATCCATTGCGCAGGTCGGTTGAGGAATAACAAAAGTGCAATAGAACCTGAAATGCATTGAAAAGGCAATCCCCTATAGTGTACGAGAATAAATCCAATCTAAAAAGAAAATTGGTATACAAAACCTGGTCAATGTTGTCATGGACAATGGACTCTGTATCTATTTTGCAGGAATCAACATATTTTACTTGTTTCATCTCTTAAAATTTGATTTTCAAGATGTTTCTTACCTATATTCAGTCTATATACAAACGAAGAAAGGAAAAGAAAATAAGAGAGAAATAGAAAATTACAAGTGCGGAACTGCATACCAATTCTTCTATGTATCCTTCAACCTTCTTCTTGTCAAATTCAGTCCTCCCTAGCTGCCACAACATATCACAAGAAAATAGAAGAATAGTGAACAGTGAGCCAAACAGAACAAAAAACACAAATAAATAACACTATAAATTTTCTCACCACAAATACAGAGTATTTAACGTGTATCATTTTTGAACCTATTCTTGGCATACATCCATCAATATTTTTAGAGGCAGAAGATGCTTTGTAAGAAAAAAAGAACAAGACAAAGGAAACAGGTGGATGGAGTCTACCCTGACATATGCTTGCTCCCTGTGACAACTCTAAATGCATTTTCTAAAACCCTTTGCGTTACTATTTTGGAAACAGGTATGGCAAGATATCCAAAAATCGGAAATTGGCATATGTGATTGGAAGGCAACAGACTGGAAAGAATGCATGAAATGCATGGTTTGCCAGGAGCATAAAATAAGAGGATAACATCCAATTTTCTTTTTTTATATCTCATTATAACTATGACAGATCTGGGTTCTGTGTCTAGCATCGACATTCAAAGCGGACAAGATGTATGGAAGAAAACAGACTAAGGAAATGCATGGTTTCCAGGAATAGATAATATGAGAAGAACATTCTGAAAAAAATGCTCCAAACTTATGGTTTATAGGAAAAGAAAAAATGAGCATTTTTTTGTTTAATATGTCATCGTGGCTATGACAAAGGCGGGTTTTGTATAGAACAATGATGTTGAAGAATAAGGAAAAGATTATGGGTGTAGCAACGACAAAGAAAGATCTTCTTCAATAGGGTTGCGAGGCAGGGACACCTAGTATGGAAAATACTTCCTTCCAAGTTGCAAATAAGAAACAAAAAACAAGGAATAGAAATGAAACCATGGCACAATAACTTACCCGTGAATGAGGGATAACAAAAGTGCAGCTCAAAAAATTGCAAACCACAACAACATGTCCAACTGCGTAGAAATTTGAAGAACAACAAACCACCGAACAATGACAAAGAGGTCCAACTGCAGCTGTAGGACCTCAAATTTTCAAAGTTGAATCAACCAACAACAACCAACATCGAACCAACGAATGAAAAAGCATCAACCAGTGAAGGAGTAGTGGCGGTGAAAAACAACATTGCCCAAATTCACTGCAGAAAAAACTGTATCAAAGGAATGGAAGTAAACTGTATTGTAACACAGTTGTAGAATAAACATTCAAGGCTGCAAGCTCTATTAGGTAAACAGTTAAGGTTGTCAGAATCGTCGAAGGGCATCACACTATGAAAACATTTAAGAATACATACGTAACAATCAAAAAGAATCTCGAAATAGGCAACAATAAAGAAAATTAGAAAAAAAAAAAAATACTAACAAAAAAATAAAATAATAATAATAATAATAATAATAATAATAATAAAACAATAGTTCAAACAGTGGAGACTATGTTAAAAAACTTTAGTTAGAGGACAAAGTAATATGAAAACTGAGTATCCATGCTCAAAACTTTGGATATCCAAACATTTCAATATCAATAGTACAAATTTAAAAACACTGTAGATGATAAAAACTTTGGATATGCCAGCATATAAATCATTGAGAATAGCGAACCTGGCAATAAGACCTCAAATCTTTTATCCAACGAGATCATGACATATATGGATTTTTTTTATTGTAAAAAAAATAAAAAAAAATAATGTTTTTTTGTTATGTAGTTCGAACAATATAAATTATGCAAAAATTTGTAGTCAAATGAAAAACAAATATAAAGTCAACGAATTGTCAATCGCTAAAAACTTTGGATACCTAAACATTTCACTCTCAATACTACAAATTCAAAAACATGTAGATGCTAAAAAATATGGATAAGACAACATATAATGCATTGGGAATAGTGAAGCTCGCAATAAGACCTCAAATCTATTATCCAATAACATCATGACATATATGGGGTTTTTTATTATATAAAAAATAATATTTTTAGTTTTGTAGTTTGAACAATAGAAAGATTACAAAAATTAGTAATCAAACCACGAACTAATATAAAGTCAATAATTTATCGATTGCTATAGTCCCTATGCGCCTTTGGAAGAGACTAATAACTACAATTAAATTTCTCAATGCAATTTTCCCTTTTCGACCTTGAAATTTTAAGGCACACTTTATGAAATGCCACTAAAAATATGTAAAGTTTTAAGCTAGAGAAACATAAAATGAATATTATGTTTTAAAAAAAATCAATAATTTCTTCAACCACATTTGAATATAAATGAATAATAATTTTAAATTAATATAAAATTGAAAAATATTTTAAAAAAATCTAAAAGTTTTATGAAAAATTAAATTTAATTATTAATAACTTATTTATTATAAATAAATATTCATAAATACGATTATTCATTAAATTATATATTTATTTGGTTTATAATTTAATACATCTTAAATTTTACAATTAATAACTTATTAAATATGACAAATATTTAATAGTTAACTATTTTTTATTACATATACTTATAGTTTTATATATAGCATTACTTACGTTGTATTATAGTTTGGCGAATGACAATTCTAAATATGTTTTAATAATATCGATATATTTACATTCTTATCAATAATATTATCCATATTTTTTAATTTATATAATAATTATAAAATGTTTAAAAATAATTTATTTTTTCAATTTTTTAATCAATAAAAATTACAAGTTAAAAAAACTAATAACTAGTAATGTAAATTTCATATCAAATTAAAACATATGCTAAGTTAAAGTAATTGGTTTATTTTTATGAAATGCCACATTTTGGGAGGTTTCTTCCCTTAATTTAAGTATATTATAAGTAATGTAAATTTCATATCAAATTAAAAGATATGATAAAATAAAGTAATTGGTTTATTTTTATGAAATGCCACATTTTGGGAGGTTTCTTCCCTTAATTTAAGTATATTATGGTCCATACAGAGAGAAAGCATAGACCTCATGGTGAACTACATTGTAAGCCATTAAAAAAAACAATAAAAATCCACATGATAAAATAAAGTAATTCATTTATTTTTATGGAATGCCACTTTCTCTTGGGATGTTTCTTCACTCAATTTGACTATATTATGAGTCATACAGAAATAAGAGACTTCACGGTGAACTACATTCTTTTCCATAAAAAAAAACAAAAAGTAAAGATATTATGGTAGATTGAGTTTACTTTCATGCATTTTTTTGTTTGATGTGATTTGATTTATTTTTTAGACTATAAATTATTATCCTTCATAAATATTATTTTTGGATGAAAATTGATAAGCAATTAATTAATATGTTTTAACAATTTGTTGTTTATTAGTAAAAATTATTGGAGAGAAAATTTTCTATATATATTTTTTTCATCCCTCAATAAATTATGTTAGTGTTACAATTATTTTCGAATTGAAACTTAATGTATGCATACATATGGCATTTTAAGAAAGTATTTTCATCCATAACTTATTACTATCATAAAGATTACATGTTCTTTGTTGTCACTATGTTTAATCTTTTGTATAGCTTTTACTTTAATTTTGAAGGATCTTGTTTTAGCAATATTATTTTTTTTAGTATAATTATAATAGAAATATACTTTTGATCTTCTAAATCAGGATTGATATTTTGGAGATATTATCTTTATATCACGTTATCTTAAGTATCACGTGAAAAAAAATGATGTAATAATAACCAAGTAAAATTTGTATTGTATATTTAAATGTTATCATATACAATATATGAATTCTAATAATGTGACATAGCTAACATAATATTAATTAATACATGCCATAAATTATTTCTTTCTTAGAGGGGAATACAATGAAACTGGTGTAAGTGTATGTTATCGAAATCATCGTAAATTCAACACTTAGACACTCATAAATTCAAAAAACATGTTTTATATTAAAAAAATAGAGGTTTACAACAAAAATATGTCTTTCTATAACAATGTTTCTTATTGTCTCTACTCTTTTCTCTCCTATATCAATATGTTATGCTATCTTATATAAGAATTAAAATGAACTGCATTTGAATCAACTCAATTGAAAACTAATGACAATTAGTGAACCACAAATCTAAAGAATAGTTGATTCTTCGAAACAAAGTATTGGTTTTTCAGTTATAGAAAATACAAAAGAGACTAGATCAACTGATGAAAAAAAGCGTGATCTAGATTTATCTAAAATTTATTGGTATGTGTAGCTTAGGACGGAAGGTGTACAACAACAATCTCATTTTACTTCATCATCAATTTTGTCATTTCCATATAATTTTGAAACAACTAGATATTCACTGCATAATCTTTGAAAAATTGAATCTAGTAGAAAATCCATAGTTCTATAGCAACATGATTCTCAGAAATCAATATTTGATGACAAATAGTATGTTTTTCATCTTATATTCTCAACATTTGGTTCTGACAACTAGGAGTTGCAAAAACACCAATTGTAGAAATGCATTATATACGTGGATCTATAGAAAATGTTTTCCTTAGCAAGTGGAATCCTTCTTCATCATATTTCTTAGGACTAGATTTGTAGAAAGTGGGTTTCCTAGCATGTAATGGGTTGCTTTCACATCACATCATTCATTTTCCTTTAGTAACATGTATTGAATCTATAATATCAGTATGTACAAGTTAGACAAAAAATATATTTTTTCTATGAAATGTACTATAGAACTCATTAATTTTCCAAATAAATGTAGGAAAATATTTACCTAAATCATTTCTGAGCCAAAATGTTAAAATTATGGTTAACGTATATAGAAAAGGAGTGGTGGAGTGTGAAAATAAAATGAAAACGATGATATAACCATCCCAAAATTGAGTCCCATCACTCTATCACTGCACCCCCACCCTCATGACTATAGTTTCCCACTATCTTGCTTTAGGGTGGAGTTGGGGGATACAATGAGAAATATATTGTACTTTCTCACTATATTTTCTCATGGTTTCAATCCAGCACACCATCTTTACCCTAATTAAGGGTGGGGGTGGTGAAAGAGAGAAAAAATATAGTGAGAAGAGATAATATATTTTCTCACTCTCTACCCCCACCATTAGACAAGAGAGTGATAAAATATAGTCATGAGGGCGAGGTTTGGGGTAGGGTGAGAGAGTGAAAAAATGTAATGAGAAAATACAATATACTATGAGAGTGGGGGTGAGGGGAGAGAGAGTGAGAGAAAGTACAATGAGAAAATAAAATATATTTTTTCACTCTCTCCCCCCAACCCTACCATTAGAGGGAAGGGGTGGGGGAGAGAGAGAATAGATATAGTCAAAAAATAAAATATATCTTCTCACTCTCTCTACCACCCCACCCCTCAATTAGGGTGGAGGTGGGGGATGAGAATGAGAAAATATATTGTATTATCTCACTATAATAGGGGTGGAGGGAGAGACTGTTGTTGAAATATAATCTTCAGTGGAATCAAACCTTGGTATGCTCTAATACCATGTTGATATTTTACCATTCTACTCAACACCTGGAAATTATCTCAAAATAAAATCACTTTATCTACTAAAAGAATAGATGATTTATCGACTAAACATGAAACATAACCATAAACAAGGAAACCAAATCAAGCACATAAGAAAACCAAGATTTTCAGGTGAACCCTTGGAAAAACCCTAGAGGGAATTTAGCCATTCCAATCATTGTTTTATTAAGGTCAAATCAGGGCTCCCGTAACAGGTAAAATGATTGACTAAAAGAACTATACATTGCAGATAAACCTGGAAACACATGTGTTGTCGTACGACCTATTCAAGTACGTTTCCTATGAAATCCATGAATTTCCCTTATGTGACCGACAAACATCCACAAATTTACCTTTTATGACCTGTAGATATTTGTGACTATCTAAACTATGAGACACATATATGTACGCAAATCCCATATAGAAATCTCCATACGAATCTGCTCTTCCCTCTGGTCTATGTCCTTTGAAATCCACTTGTCGATGCTTCTACTATCTCTCCTCCTTAACCTCTATGACCTCTAGATGGAAGTACTTCTCCACCTATCAATATATTGAATCATGATCATTTGTGATCCAACCCTCTCATCAATACTTATATGAACTCTATTCTCCCAACCAGTGAGATCTTGTCACTCTAGTGTAAGGAAAAGTCCTTTAGTCCTACACTCCTCACACTAGAAAAAATCCATATTTTCTATCATGAACTTGGTCTCTCACAAGTGTAAATCACACAAGTATCTCGACCTCAACCTATCGTCAAAAGTGATTTCTCTTTTACCCCAACCATGATTTTATAATCACAAGTTACAATCTATTTCTAATATCCAAAATGGGATCTATGATTGATATTACTTCTCACACTCACTTAAGATTTAGATTACATGCTTCATGCTAAGCATGCCCTTAAATAAATCAATTCACTAATAAAAACATTTTTACTTTAATTAATTCTTTTTAACTAAAGTAAACTCAAGAATATAATATTTTTGACAACTTCCACATGCAAAACACATGTCAATGTGGAAGTACATGTCCAATGCTACCACAAACATCAAAAACTGAGAATATATAGTTATAAAGTACAATATATTTTCTCACTCTCTCTCTCCACCCTCTCCCTCCCTCATAAAGAGAGAGGGGATAGAGGAAGATAGTGATAAAATACAATATATTTTTTGACTTTGTACCCCCACCACAAATGAGGATTAGGGTGGGGGGAGAGAGAAATAAAAAATAAAAAAAAATGTCACTATATTTTCTCACTCTCTCCACCCATGCTCACCATCATAATATTTTATTTTCTCACTCTTTCTTCCCACCCCTAATGAGTTTGGGTGTTGAGGGAGAGACAAAAAGAGAAAATATATTATATCTTCTCAATTAATTTACTCACTCTCTCCCCCCGATCCCACCTTTGTAATTTGAGGTTGAAGGTGGGGATGGGGAGACATAAAGAAAATATAAACTACAATATATTTATATATCTCTTCTCCCATCCTATACTCTCTCTCTCTTTCTCTCTCTCTCTCTCTCATCCTACCCACACCCTCATAATATGGGGGTGGGGGTAGGGGAAGAGAGAAATTGAATATATTGTATTTTCTCACTCTCTCCCAAAACATTCTCACTTTCTCTCCCCAACTCCGCCCTCATAATATATTATATTTTCTCACTCTCCCACCGCACCCCTTCCACACTCTCTCTCCAATGTTCCCACCCTCATAATGTATTTTTTTTTTCACCCTCCCCCCTGTCTCTCCCTAATTATTATATTTGTTCACTCTCTCCCTTGAGGGTGGTGGGAGAGAGTGATAAAGTATATTGTATTTTATCACTATATTTTCTCACTATAACCCCCCTCCCCCACCCTTAATGAGGGTGAGGGGATAGAGTGAGAAACTACAATATATTTTTCCACTCTGCCCCCCTACCCCCAGAAACAATGAGGGTGGTGGTGTTGTTGTCAAAGAGCGATAAAATACATTTTCTTGTTTCACTATATTTTCTCGTTCTCTCCCACCATCCCCGCCATCAATGAAGGTGGACGTTGGGGGAGAGGAGGAAATATATTGATAAAATATATTTTATCACTCTCTCCACCGACCCCATATCCACCATAATATATGTTCTCACTCTCTTCCCCCACCCTTATCCTATTTTTTGACTCTCTTCCACAACCCCCACCCTCAATGAAGATTGAGGTGGGGGGAGAGAGTGAGAAAATATAATAAGAGTCGGGGGAGGGTTTGAGCACATTTATTATTTTTTCTTAATCCATATCCCCACCCTTTTATATTATTCAATTCTCTCACTTTGACCATACACTCAATGAGAGTGGGGATGGGGTGAGATTGGGAAAATATATTGTATATTATAATTTTATTTTCTCTGTCTCCCTCACCCAAACCCCACCCAATGAGGGTGGGGATGGGTAGAGAGAGTGGGAAGATATAATAAGGGTGGCAGAAGATATTTAGCAACACATATATTATTTTTTCTCACTATATCTCCACACCCCCACCCTTATCATATATTCTCATTCTCACCCCCCCCCAACCTCAATAAAGGTGGGGGTAGAGGGAGAGATTGAGAAAATATATTTTATTTTCTTACTATATTTTCTTTATCTCTCTCCCCACATTCCCACCCTCATTAAGGACAAATATGGTGGAAGAGAGGGATAAAACATAGTGTAACATCTCCTACTACTACTATTTTTTTTTAAATTAAATCCCTTTTGATAATAGTATACTTGTATATCTACACTTATCATAGAGAGATTTTAAATTTTAATGCATAAGATTGTTCGACAAACTTGAGTAAATATCATGGTATTTCCATGAAGGAATAGTACAACCATTGACATCCAAAATAATACACATGTTTACTATAATATTGATGGTTATATTTATTTGATCCTTCTCTTCATTGTAGGTATTACAATTGATTTACTATTTAATATTATTATACAAACCTTGAACACCATACTACTCATTCTTACTTTGTAATTGGCTTCTCTTATGCACGGGTAATTATGGATTCTGGGGTTGATGGACAAGTCATGTTCCATATGGTACAACTTTATCTCTTTTTTATAACAAGATTGATTTTGTATTATAAACCTTGGAACCTAACATAAAATATTTATATTGATTATCAATAATATTGATATTCCAAATAAAAATATATATGTGTCCATATAAAAATATACTTACTTCCATAATCCTTCAAACTTCAACATATATCAGTAAGACTATAATGAATGTAAACCTATCAAATACATTGGGTAAGGATAGAAAGGATAACTTTACTTGTCTATATCAACGAGTTCACCATGGCCATCGGCCTTAGGGTTTATAGGATATACAGTGATGGTGTCTAATACTTACCATCTGTCAACAT
>SNQJ01S0035320.1:102754-113360 GCA_010110895.2 Picea sitchensis
TAAAGGGTGATGTGGAATGTGTAGAAGGATAAAAGGTGATGCTTACCATTTGTAATGTCTTTTAAGCTGAGTACAATCTCTTAATTTCTAACCTGCCTTGTCATTTTTACAATGTTGAGAGCATGCATCTTTCAGCTCTAATTAAAGATATTGCAAGTTTTTAAATGGCTAGTTTATAATTGACAGACTAGATAGATTTTAATTAAGGATGACTTATATTTTAGTTAATAATCCTGTCAAAAATTTTAGACTTGCTTAGTAATGCTCTTTAAATGAAAATTCAAATGACGCTCTGTTGTCATTGGTAATTTAGAATTGCGCAATTAAATGTTTTCAAGACTAATTTAGATCGTACCTTAATGATGTTATGCACTTTAGACATGCGAAGTCGGGCTCGTAATGGAGGTCGAAATAGACTATGTTAAAAACCTTACATGCTATATTATTTGTCATTGTCTCGTAATTGATTAAAAATACACTTCCCATGCAATATTGTAATAGTAGTGAGCAATTTAATGAGTTAATAATGATGCACTATTGTAAAATGCCTTAATGTAGATAACCTTGTTGTTGCGATCTTCATGGTTATGTTATTGCCTTTAGTTTAGAAGGCTTGGTCTTCTTGTGTCGGGTGGGGTGTAGACACCTCCATGTTCCTCAAAACAGTCACCAGCCCTGACACCTTAAATGGTTAAAATCGATGGGAACCTGGGCTTGACCATTGCTTATGTGTCTTGGAGGTCCTAACCATTGCAGGGTAGGACGGGCGGGTAGTCAGTCTTATTTATTTGTTGATTGATTGTCGTTCATTGCATGCAGATACTTGATGTGCATCTTAGCTCGTCATGTTGTTGTCACCATTGCATGCGACATGTTCGTCGACACATTTCTACGCAGAGTATAATGTTTTTATTACCCTTGTACACACGCACACACAAAAATTAAAAAATTGTACTTGTTATAAGGGGTTTGTCGTCGTGACAAATGGGTGGTTCGTTACATAAGCACGCTACTCTTTTAAGCAATGATTCCAACCATAATCCTTTATGGATACACGAGTACCTATTTTTTTTCTAATAGCTAAAAAAGAATCTCTGAAGACCTAATTGAGAATTTGTTTGGTATTCAGTTATTCAAGCTCTGGAGCTCTCAAGACCTAATAATTTGCAATGGAGTAATGAAGTGGCCAAACTGCAATCAGATGACTTATATTCATGGGCTAGGTAGTAGTGTCATAGATTATGTGATATGTGATATCCCCATTTCCAACCAAATAACAACTTTTAACCTTTTAAATGACCATGAACCCGACTCTGATCATAAACCTTTAACCCTAACTCTAAACTTTTCCATGAATAAGAGCGCCATTGAAAAGAATTCTGATAATCAAAGACAATTAGTCTTTGAAAAAAGTAAAGTCGACCTGTTTTTAAAGGATTTAAATAGTAAATTAAATCTCCTAACTTATAAGGACAACATTGAAAAAATCTATCATAATTTTACAACTACCCTTTCCACTTCTATTAGCAAGTTCTCTTTCGAGGTGTCCTGTTAAAAGAATAATAGAATGACCAACCCTTGGTATGATAGAGAATGTAAAATTTCTAGGAAATCCATTAGGTATGCTTCTAATGAGTCCTTAAAAATCGATAAGATCAATATGTACAAATCCCTAATTGAATGGAAAAAGAGGTATTATATCAATAAAAGGCAAGAGCAACTTTCAAAACTATCTAAGTTGGATCCTAAGAAGTTCTAGAGCCAAATTCTAAACCACAATACTAAAGAAAATAATATGATTCCCTTAAGGGTTTGTAACTCCTACCTTAAAAGTATGGGTTGGACTAACTACTACCTCCATACTTTGGTCTGTTCACTCATGCTTCCGTGTGTTGAATCCCCTCATGACTTTGGCTAGTTGGGTAGCTAGTCCAACCTCCATGCTTGGACTACAAGAACTCACATATTCATGCTCAAACACCTTTTTCTTTCCACAAACTCGTCACACTCACAACTCCTCACTTCTTTCATGAAAAAGTCAACACTCTCTCCTCGATTTGTCAAGTCACCCATAATGTGTCTCAACAGTCTCAAAACTTCATTAAGGAATCTTCATCCAAGGAGCCCTAAAGGTCTCACTACCCTCCCCATTGTGACAGTGAGAGAATGTGTTGTTTTCTACTGTAAAGGTGAAGGAGGATTGTTGTTCGAACCATCTCCCACATATTCAAACATGTCATTAACATCGGCAAGCCTCCATTCGATAGGCACTAGTCTACCTTCATTTTTTTCATTGGGTTGTCCAACGATCACCGCACATTGTCTAAGTTCTGACCATGTTGGCACATTGTAATCCGCATTTGGTCAACACTCTTGTCGGAGATAATGAGTCATTGCTTCATTCTTCCTGTCTTGAGCTTCATCTTGGTGTGACTTCCATCTGCATGTGATCCTATCATGGTCGGCCCTCCATGTATCTTCCTGTCTACTTGTGATTGTTTCATCCAAGGTAGTCATGAACTTGTCTCAAGACTTCATAAAAAATATGTGATCAATTATGCGACCACTTATATGATGAATTCTACAACAAGTTTCAACTATCATTGACCCTCTCCAAGTGATTCGTTTCACCACACAAGTGTTTCTCTTAGTCTGTACAAGGTGCGTGCTCAGAATTGTCTTTTACCAAACTGTCAACCGACACCAACCTCTATTTCAAATTTGATACCAATCATCCACAAATGTATACAACCAAATTTTCTCTGGAATGAATCAATCCACCCCATCAAACTATTCACGCCTATTACAACTACAATATGTTGTCTTCTCACTAACTCTGTCTAACTTCTCAAAATTGTTTTCACAATTCTGCAGCCAGAACTATTGTCAAAGAGCTTCACCAAAATTTTCATTAAGTTGATTTTGATACCACCTATCATGAAGGTGACTGCACCAAAATGATCACACACACTCTATGCTATTGATTTTTACAATTGGACATTTTTTTACTATATTAACACTTAGTCACTTCAAGTATACAATGATGTGATACATGCAAAACACACACAAACATAATGGGTGGCACCAGTAGTGCCTAACTCTCGATTTGTCATATTGTATTGCGAAGCAAAGTTACAATACAACGAGAACTATTGTATCATATACAATAGTTGGGAGGAACCACATGAATCACCCCACATCAACAAATTGTCCAACTCTCCTAGATATACAGATCTTCCCCAACCAAGACTTCAAAGTCGCACCATACTTGCTAAGTCTACAATCTGCCCCATCTGTGCACCTACCTTAAACTCAACTCTCCCTTTCTTGGTGTCTTTCCTTCATGCTTCCCTCATGTTCCTTGCCTTCTTTCTTTATCTTGTTTGATTCACAATACTTTTATATGAATTCCAATTGTCCCACACTTGAAACGTCGCATCCCTTCATGGACCAATGCACCCCGTGGGTTGATCTACCCTTTCACTTGGTTGTGCATTCTTGAACCGGCACACTGGCACTGTCGATGCGCACCAAATCTTAGTCACATCTCCACAAACTGATTTTTCCATTCAGATCAACATGCCCCATCACCTGGGCATGTCATTTCCTTGTGTTCATTTCGTCAAACCAATGCATCTTCTCCAAACTCGAATGCCCCATCGCATGGTCGCGTCTCTTGCTGAGTGGTCGCATCCGCTCCACATCTTTCCCCTTGAATCTGATCAACTCCAACTCATCATGATTCTTTCAGGAGAGTCAAGCCAAGCTCCCCAACACGCCCAATATCACTAAGGAAAACATGACCATTCTGTGTGATTCCATCCAAGTCACCCCACCGTTTCTCTTGTGTAACCCATGTCTTATTATTTTGTCACAGGGAAAGCTATGCGCATGCCCCCTTGGATATACACGTCAGCATCATGCGCTCAATGTGCTCCTGCCTATTAGAATAAGGAAGAAACGTCTAGAAACTTATTAAAATAGAATATTGTTGTGAGTTTGTTTTATTGGTACGCAGATTGAGGTTGAAGATGGTTTGAGATCCACTTAGATAGGAGTGTGATCAAACTATAAATGTAATTCATTTCTTTTCGTAATGCAAGTTGTGTGAGCTCCGTCTCACTTGTGTGTGGGGGTTTATATTAAGTTTTGGTTTGGTATCAGAGCGCGTCTGAGGGCGCATACAGTGAGAGCAGGTGTGAGGGCGTTGTATTAGCTGTGCGTTGTGAGTGAGATCCACGTGAAGGATCGTTGTGTGGACTCCTAACGTTGTGTGGAGTTGTTCGCTGATCTGAGGGCGCATACATGATCTATGTACATCATTGTCCAACCCCCTTGCTGGAGTGTTTTCTTGGTATCGCTATGTTCGTGTGGAGTTACGTGTGTTTGTTAAACATAATGTAACCTCAATAGTCTGACTGTACACTGCCAGCTGTACTGGACAATTGTACTTTCTATTTTTGTCTTACTTGAGCCTATTTAGCTCAACCATCTCCCATTGCATTGTATCATCTTCTAACAATATCTTCTTCATACATTCCAATATACTATTCTATTCTTTCTCTCTGCATTTCTCTTTACTTCAAAATTTATCATGGTATAAGAGCTTCAACAGTAAGCCTCTTCACACAGTCTGGAGAGAAACACGATCCTCACAGTGCAAAGCCTCACGGATCCTGAGAGCACGTGACATGAACTCTTTCACAAAGCTTGGAGAGTCGTCCGTCGTACTCTCGAAAGATCCTCGCAGGAAACTTCCACGAGGACGCAGACCATCCTACTTTCAAAAGATCAATGTAGGAATCTTGCAAAGGAAGAAGAGCGTACAATGCTCGAAAGATCCAGGACGAAGAAAATGCAGAAGAAGAAATAGTAAAGATTCTTTTAATTTTTCAAGAATCGTCAAAGATTGACGTAGAAGAGCTGCAAAATGGAAGAACGTTTAAAGAACTTGAAGAATTCATTCAAAACTGTTAAAGATTGCTGCAGAAGGCACAATCGTTTAAAGATTTTTGGAAATCGCTCAAATCTGTCAAAGATTGTAGCAGAAAACGAAGAATTCGTGTATTTCTTTCAAATCTTTGAAAGATTCACGAATCTTTCTTCCACAGGAGTAAAGAACGCGTCTCAGGTGAAAAGAATAGCCATTGAAGCCATAAGATTCATCCTGTCAATGCATCCAGAGCGGGAAACAAGTTCATAAGGGACGAAGAGAGCACGAAAAAGGTGATTGCATCGAGAAATTCTTGACTTGTGAAGTCATGACATCATCTGGATCATCCATTATGGACCGTTGGATCAAGAAAGATCACGAGTCGTCGATCTTATATCATCGCAAAATCGAGAATCGGGTGTTGGAAGCGCAAAGGTGATTGCACTCCAAAAACTCCGATACGCGATATCGTGAAATCCTGAGAGGACTTGTGAGCCATTCATCTCAGAGGACAGGTGGTAGTAGATCTAGGCCATCACTCCATCGACATTTCGGAGTTCGAGAAATCAGAGGTCTCGTTGACAAAAGACACTCCATGGTGAAACTCGCGAAATCGTGATTCACGATATCGCGATAAGATCACAGCCGTCCATCTCAGAGGACAGGTGGCAGCAGATCAACACATCGTCACATCGGCATATCAGAGTTCACATTTTTGAAATACCGTCGCAACAAGACTTTGAAACTCGCAAAATCGCGATACGCGAAATAGCGATAAAGTCTCAGCCGTCCATTTTACCGGACACGTGGCGAACATCGAGGAAATCGTCGGCATTTCATCATTCGGGGTTTCAAGTTGACAGACAAATTGTGTCAATGGAGCATCGCAAGTCACGATATCCCGAGGTTGAACCAGGATCGTCTATCTTTCAAGGACGTGTGGCGTAAATCCGAGGACTCGGGAAAAGTCCCAAAAAGGAAAGAGCCCATCGGCACATCGGGATTCAGCGTTTCGCGAATCTTGAGAACAAGAAACACAAGCACTTCAGAACTCCGAAGTCTGAAATCCCGACAGGAGGAAAGCTCCATTGAGGGGCCCAGCTGACGTCATCTCATCAAATCGCAGGATCGGGCATCTCCATAGTGAAATCCCCGACGTAGATTTGAGTCGTCCATCTGTTGGGACGCGTGGCAGGAATCAAGTCCATCGGCATTACGGGATTTGTAAAATCGCGGATCCTAACGATGAGATGTTCGGTGCATTTGAAGTCTCAATTTCGCGAGAAGGGATCAGGTCCGTCCATCATAGGAGGACGCGTGGCACATATCGAAGCAATCAGGAAAAGTTCTGAAAGGACAGCGCCATCGGTAAACCGGATATTTGGGAATCGAGGAGTCAAAAGAACTCGTCATCAGAGCTCACAAAATCTCGATTCGCGATATCCCGATAAGATCTGGGCCGTCAGATCACAAGAAGATCTGGACCGTTGAATTGTCCAAAGGCAATTTTTTGCATTTAGGCGATTTGAAAGGCAAAGAGACGGAAAATCCTGTAGCACTTTAAAAGTAAGGTGCATGGTCACATTGTAAGGAGACTAAGGGCCAATTCAAGCCCGATAATCTCCCTTCAGCCATCGACAAATCGACATTTCGGCGATTGGAGGTAAATACGAAATTTCCCTCTATTTTTTTCTGCAAATTTTTTTTATGGCGTCGTCCAACAATTTAGGACCAACTCAGGGTCTGATTCTTCTTGGAAAGAATTATGAGTTTTGGTCTCTTCGGATGAGATCGTTCTTGTAAGAACAAGAGTGTTGGGATTCAATGGATCTTGGATATGTGGAACCAGATCCAGCCGCCCTCGCTTCCATGACAAATGCGCAGAGAATTGCTCAGGCAACTCTGACGACCAAAGAAAATAAAGCGAAATTATGGATTCAAAATTCTGTGGATGATTCGATTTTCTCGAAAATCACAGGTGTTGGTACTTCAAAATAGGCCTGGGACATCCTTAAATCTTCCTACCAAGGAAATGATAGGGTCAAAACAGTTAAAATACAGACCTTGTGGACGCAATTCGAGACTCTTAGGATGACAAAGTCTGAGACTGTGGATCAGTTCATGACCAGAGTCATGGGAATCATGAACCAGATCAGACTGATTGGTGAAACCATCACTAATCAACGAATTGTTGAGAAAATCCTCAGAAGTTTACCAAAGAAATTTGAAATTGTTGTAACAACAATCCTTGAATCCAAGGATCTATCAAGATTTTCAACAGATGAATTAATTGGTTCTCTGTTGACACATGAGACCAGACTGCATCTTACAGATGAGTCAATCTCCAATGCATTCAAAACTCAATTCTCCTTCAGCAGAGGGAGAGGCAGAGGAAGAAGCATAGGTCACCAAGGAAGAGGGAGCAATCAAATTTACCCTCACTCCAGTGGAGGTAACATACAACAGTATCCGAATCAAAATTTCCAAGGTCAAAGACATCAGCAACAACATCAACATCAGAATTTCCATCCTCAAAGAGGTAGAGGGAGAAGATCAAATGACAAATCAAGCATACAATGCTATTACTGCAAAAAGTATGGGCACTATGAATCTGAATGCAGGAAGAAGCAAGCAAATTAGCTCTCAGGTAGAGCACATGTGTCAAATCACACGGGAGAAAACTCAGGAGGTATGTTTCTTTCGTGCCACAAGACTGAACATCAACCTAAAGATCTCTGGTTGCTGGACAATGGATGCAACAATCACATGACAGGTAACAAAGAATTACTTTCATGCATTGATTCTTCAATCTCATCTGATATTACACTTGGAAATGATTATTTAGTCAAAGTTCAAGAAAAAGGAACTGTTCCTATTCTTACTAAACAGAATGTCAAGAAAGACATATACAATGTCTATCATGTTCCAGATCTAAAACATAATTTTCTAAGTGTAGGACAGCTCATTGAACATGGCTATAAGGTACTTTTTGAGGGAACATCTTGTAAGATATATGACAAAATCCCAAGAAGAAAATTGATTTCTGAAATCCATATGACTCCAAATAGGATGTTTCCCCTTACCCTCAGAACTACAAATCTGAGTCAACCATATGCACAGAGTGCATCAACCCTGAATGAAACAATGGTTTGGCATACAAGATTTGGACATCTACCATTTCAGAGTCTAAAACTTCTTCAGAAAAACTCCATGGTCAAAGGTCTACCTATCTTTATAGAGCAAATTCCCCCATGTGAGTCTTGCATACATGGAAAACACAAGAGAACTAGTTTTCCACAGTCTTCCAATCAAGCCAAACAACATCTTGAACTTGTTCACACTGACCTATGTGGACCAATGCAAACAGAGTCAATAGGTGNATAAACCATCTGCTAATGCAAATGTACGGCATTGATAGTAGAAACTATAAACTATTACAACAAATATAAAAAACAGGAAGACTTGTGTCTTCCTCTGCCTTTGTGTGACTTGCCGATGAATCCATCTCCAGATCAGGGAAGGGCAACAACTTGCCGATGAATCCATCTCCAGATGGTTTCTTGTTATAAACCATCTACTAATGCAAGTGTACGGCATTGATAGTAGAAACTATAAACTATTACAACAAATATAAAAAACAGGAAAACTTGTGTCTTCCTCTGCCTTTGTGTGACTTGCCGATGAATCCATCTCCAGATCAGGGAAGGGAAGGGCAACAACCCCAATCCTGGCTGGGGACCAATAACAGCAGCTTGTTATGTAGATTAATGTCTATCATTTCGACCATGATAGAGCTAAATGCACTAAAACAAGCAGGTAGAGACGTTCCATATTTCGTTCTCTTAATAGAGAGAATCCCAAGGCCCCTCTAATACTTAGTGCAAATCAGAATTATCAGATAATAACAAAAACACCAGAGCACCCAATAACTATTAATTACCACAATAACTATTAATTACCTTTCGGTCTCTTAATAGAGAGAATCCCAAGGCCCCTCTAATAGTTAGTGCAAATCAGAATTATCAGATAATAACAAAAACACCAGAGCACCCAATAACTATTAATTACCACAATAACTATTAATTACCACAGCCACAATTATGTGGCTGATGAACTTCGAAAGGTATAATTAATTTATAAACCCTAGTATCAACCCTAGTTAAGTTTGTAAATAAAATATGCTATGGACCTTCATTGTGGCTATGCTAGTATAACCCTAATCCTATTCCGATCAGCCTATTGATAATTAGGCTTGTGAAAATATCAAAAGGCTTGCCAATATGGTGGCTTCTTATGCTAAATATGGCAAAAGTGACGTAAATGTAAAAATTAATAGTGAAGAAAATTTCTAATCTCAAATAAGTTTGCTAATCAGTTAAATCTGACAATCAGATAGTCATACAGTAAAAATAAAATAAAAAATTAAACTCTTCATAATAATTATTAAGGTTTTGTTTATTTACAAAGTTTTATTAATTATTCATTGCTACTCAATGAGTGAACAAGGCCTAAAAATGGTTTGCCTTCACCAATTAAAACCTATAGGCATACTTAAGCCACACTTAATGTACACCAATTATATGCAATGTGACCTTTTGTTAAAACTATCCATTCAAATTTTATCATTGTAAGATAGATTGGAAATTTTTAAAATTCTGAAAATTTGGATGGAACGATAACCCAATACAATCATCGATTAGTTTTGCAGAGGAGCGTAAGCTGCTCTTCCTAAACAGTATAGCAGCTTCAGCGTAGAAAATTGTGAAAAGGTCACAAGGCCGCTGCTCAGGGACGGCTTGGGAGACCTAATGGAATGCAAAAATGCAAACCACTGCAATTTAGCCAAAAAAATCAGTATACACACAAGCTCATGAATTAATAGCACAAATAACAAAGGGAAATGTTCATGCATGAACAATTCATTGCATGCATGTTGGCCGACCATTGAAAGAAGGTGTGAGTTTGAATCCACAACAATGTCCTTCTCAGGAGCCCGCAACAATGGACGATCCAAAATGAAATGCTTAGGTCGACCATCCAAAATGAAAAGTGCATACAGCCAGAAAATAAAAAGTTCAATTTCAAAGGTTAATCATTTAAGTGGCAATCATATAGTGTTATAGTAATTTTTTAATATGATTAGGTAAATGTTAAAAAGTAAATAGGATGCATTTAAAAATATAAGGAAGTTATAAAGAGTAAATCATATTCATTGATTTGGGAGGACGACTAAGAATATGCCAACATCTTCAATTATTAACCATCAAATTAGAATTTTAGATTAAAAGTTGATTAATTGTGCCCATTACCAATAAATATAAGCCTTTTACCGTAAAAATTTAAAACGTCTCCCTCCCCAATAAGTCGTACTTATCGATAAGTGCCCATGTTTTCCAGATTTACATCATCGATTCCAATAAAAAAACTAAAGAGTAGAACGTTTAGCCAATGCTGTTAATAAATCATACACTTCAAGGTCAACCCAATCAGCAGGTCATCAGTCTCGAGATCTTCTAGAAGCTTAGACCGCGAGATCAATCAAACGGGCGAGGCCATAACCACAGACCGACCCCTCGGGCATTAAACACTTGTTTACTGGAATTTGTCTTCCTAAAAGCTTTCCAAATTTCAGACATGGTCAGCTTTGTCGTGAAGCAGAATATTTCGCAATAT
>SNQJ01S0035320.1:118302-130588 GCA_010110895.2 Picea sitchensis
AGATCAGCTTGCTGATATCTTTACAAAGCCACTGGGAAAATCCGTTTTTTATTTTCAGAGACAACACTTAGGCATAATCAGTGCTGAGTTTTGTAACTATTGAGTTTAAGAGGGAGTGTTAAATATAATGTAACCTCAACAGTCTGACTGTACACTGCCAGCTGTACTTTCTATTCTTGTTTAGCTTGAGCCTATTTAGCTCAGCCATCTCCCATTTCAGAGTTACTTCTTCAGACTTATTGTACTCTTCTTCAGATATTCTAATAGACTATTTTTTGTTCTATTCTTTTTCTCTGCATTTCTTGCTTCACAATTTATCAGAAACGTCGCATCCCTTCATGGACCCATGCACCCCGTGGGTTGATCTACCCTTTCACTTGGTTGTGCATTCTTGAACCGGCACACTGGCACAGTCGATGCGCACCAAATCTTAGTCACATCTCCACAAATTGATTTTTCCATTCGGATCAACATGCCCCATCACCTGGGCGTGTCATTTCCCTGTGTTCATTTCGTTAAACCAATGCATCCTCTCCAAACTCGAATGCCCCATCGCATGGTCGCGTCTCTTGCTGAGTGGTCGCATCCACTCCACGTCTTTCCCCTTGAATCTGACTAACTCCAACTCATCATGAGTCTTCCAGGAGAGTCAAGCCAACCTCCCCAACACGCCCAATATCACTAAGGAAAACATGACCATCATGTGTGATTCCACCCAAGTCACCCCACCCTTTCTCTTGTGTAACCCATGTCTTATTCTTTTGTCACATGGAAAGCTATGCGCATGCCCCCTTGGATATACACGTCAGCATCGTGCGCTCAATGTGCTCTTAGGATAATGAAGAAATGTCTAGAAACTTATTAAAATAGAATATTGTTGTGAGTTTGTTTTATTGGTATGCAGATTGAGGTTGAAGATGGTTTGAGATCCACTTAGATAGGAGTGTGATCAAACTATAAATGTAATTGAATTCTTTTCATAATGCAAGTTGTGTGAGCTCTGTCTCACTTGTGTGTGGGGTTTATATTAAGTTTTTGGTTTGGTATCAGAGCGCGTCTAAGGGCACATACACTGAGAGCAGGTGTGAGGGCGTTGTATTAGCTGTGCGTTGTGAGTGATATCCGCGTGAAGGATCGTTGTGTGGACTCCTAACGTTGTGTGGAGTTGTTCGCTGATCTGAGGGCGCGTACATGATCTGTGGACATCGTTGTCCAACCCCCTTGCTGCAGTGTTTTCTTGGTATCGCTATGTTCGTGTGGAGCTGCGTGTGTTTGTTAAGGGAGTTGTTCACACGTGAAGCAAAGGTTTGTTCTCTAGTCAACAAAAGAGTTTTATTTGTTGAGTTCGCACTTGTGTGTTGGTGTTGTGTGCTATTTTCCTCTGTGGTGGAGTTGCGTGGAGCTGCCTACGATCTCCCTTTGTGTGATTGCACCGATTTGTGTGTTGCAAGAGGTGATTGATTGTTGCGTTGGTTGCTGCGTTTCGTGGATTGTTGCCTTCTTGGTCCGAGGGCGCGTACATGAGTTCTGCAAGTCCCGTTAATCTTCCCCTGCAATTAATATTGCAGTTGTGTTCAGTGGAGGAGCTCGTGCGATATTCCTCTGCGTGGAGTGCTAAACCTCAACATCATTCACACCATTTATAAAGACAGAACGGTGGTTGTGTGCTGCAATTGTTGTTTCGTTGTTCCCTGGAGAGAACTGCAATCTGATTTGTCACTATGATTTGTCTCGGTCCTGTGCCTGTGGAGTGTTCACTGTTATCCGACTTTTTTGTGTTCCTCTTATTCTAGTCTGTGGTGCTATCCCTGGTATCGCTGTCATTTCTTGTTTTGGTGGAGTGTTATCATAATCATTCTTGCTTGGAGCTGCGAGAGGAGCTTCCTGTGTACTGCTGAGGAAGAGCTTGCTGGGAGGTAAAATAAATCCAGCAACACTTATTTTTTTAATTTTGGATAATAATTGTTGCTCCTGAAGATGGAAAACCTTCTTGCTAATTCATATTTAAATGAATCAACTAAGCTTGATGGAGAGAATTATGTAAACTGGAAATTTAAGCTGACCACTATTATCGAGGCATATAGCCTATGTACGATTGTCAAAGGTGATGAGCCCAAACCTATTGTTGTTTCCTCGATTCCATATTGGGATAGGTGAGAGATGAAAGAGAAAGTGTTGTTGTGCATGTCCATAAAGGACAACATCATTCCTCATAAAAGGGATTGTAAAAATTCCAAAGAAACGTGGGACGTTCTCAAAGGTTTGTACGAAATCTCTAATGCAAAATGGATCTTATTTTTAAAAATTAAGCTACTATCTATCAAAATGGAAGCCAATGAAAGCATAAACATTTTTTTTTCCATAATTAAAGATTTAAGTGATAAGTTGGGTGACATTGGTGAAAAAAGTTTCTAGTAGTGATTTAGTAATTGTTGCTTTGAAAGGTTTAGTGCAAAACTATAAAGTCTTTATTTTAGCACTATCATCTAGACAAACCCCTCCTACGTTTCATAAATTGGTTGGGATTCTTCTTCAAGAGGAAGAGAGAATGAAGAATTATGATCTAGATTCAAGTGGCTCAGATTTGGCATTGATTGTAAAGGGTAAAATATCATATCGAGGGAAACGGTGGAACAGGAACAAAGGTCGGTTTCAAGAAAAGCATAAAGGTATGACAGATCATGTTTCTTATGTTAAGATAAATGTTGAATGTGATTACTGTGGAAAACATGGACATCTTGCTAAAGATTGCTATAGAAGAAAGAATCATGAATCAAATCAGAGACATAGAAAGCATAAAGTAAATTTCGTGAATAGAGACACTTCAGTTAATGATGGATTTAAAAATCTTAAGTTGTTTATTTTTGAAGCTGCATTGTCTATTGAAACTGATGATGAGACTGCTTGGTTCATAGATTCTGGTGCATCAGCTCATATGACTTGTAATAAAAAATGGTATGATGAATATTATGAGAAAATTGATGACACACACATTTACCTAGGAGATAACAAATCACATAAAGTCCAAGGCTATGGAGTAATAAGTGTGAACTTACCTAATGGACAATTGAGACAGATTCATAATGTGATGTATGTTCCTGGTATTAAAAGGAATTTGATATATGTTTCAACTATCACCAATAATAATCTAACATTGAAATTTGGTGAATTCAGGTGTGTTGTGAAAGACATCAAGGATCACTACAGGGTTGTTTTCACAATTACCAGGGTTGGTGGATTATATAAATTGGATGTGACAATGAAGGGTCATGTTTCATTTACATCCACAACAATGTCAACAAAAGAGTTATGGCACCATAGGTATGGGCACCTAAATTACAATGATTTGATGTTGTTACAACGAAAAACTATGGTAGAAGGTCTTCATGTTATGAAGAATGATCATTTTCCATGTGAAGCATGTGCAATTGGTAAACAACATAGAGAGGAGTTTCCCACTCATACAGAGAAAAGACAAACAATTATTTTTGAATTAATTCATATTGATGTATGCATACCTATGAAAACTAGGTCACTTGGTGGTGCTTCCTACTTTCTTATTTTTGTTGATGATAGATCTAGATATACACGGGTCTATTTCATAAGAAGAAAAAGTGATGTATTTGAGTACTTCAAAGAATTCAGAACCATGACTGGAAAAAAAAACAAGAAAATGTATTAAAGTTCTCAGATCTGATCAGGGTGGTGAATATACATCAGGTGGATTTAAAAGTTATTGTAAATTTCATGGGATCCAACAACAGTTTATAGTACCTCATAAACCTCAGCAAAATGGTGTTTCTGAGAGGTGGAACAGAACTCTGGTGGAGTGTGCTCTCAGTATGCTTCAAGGTAAAAACATTTCTAGTGGTTTTTGGGCAGAAGCCATAAATGTTGTTGTTGATTTAAAGAATCGTAGTCGAAATAATAAATTAGATATCCAAACTCCTTTTGAGATTCTTCATGGTTATAAACCTTATATCAGTCATTTGAGTATTTGAATCCACTGCCTTTCCACATATTCCAAAGCATGAGAGAAGACAACTTGATGCAAAGTCAATCAAGTGTGTTTTTATTGGGTATTGTACTGATAAAAAGGCATACAAATTGTTAGATCCCAATTCACATAAATTGTTTGCAAGTAGAGATGCGATGTTTCATGAGAATGCAGATAGATTTGATACAATGAATGATGTAGATGCTTGAGATAATGATAGTGATAAACATGTCAAGATAGATGCAATGGTTAAACGGGAACAAGAACAGGTACATGTTCAAGAAATGAATGAAAGCAGTATGGACACTTCAAGCAGTCGAGATACATCAAGTGGAGAAGAGTCACCATATAGCAGGAGACAAGATGAAAGCAATGAAGGACCAAGAAGGTCGTCACAAAAAACTCAGCCACCTATAAGGTATAAATACTATACATTGATGTCTCATGTCATGAATGTTGTAGAACCTATAAACTATGATTAAGCTAAAGAACATGAAGAATGGAGAAATGCTATGAATGATGGATATGATTCCCTTATGAAAAATCAAACATGGGAATTAGTTGAGCTACCTGAAAACAAAGTCCCTATTGGAAGCAAATGCTTGTATAAATCTAAATTTAAAGAAGATGGTAGCATTGACAAATATAAGGCAAGATTAGTTGCAAAAGAATATTCACAAAAAGAGGGAATTGATTATGAAGATAATTTTGCACTCGTAGCTAAATTGAATACACTTAGAGTACTGATTTCCTTAGCTACAAAACATAATTGGAAATTACATTAGTTAGATGTCAAATCTGCTTTGTTGAATGGTGATTTAAAAGAAGAGATTTATTTGGTTCAACCTGAAGGTTTTGTCAAGCATGTATCGGAGCATCTAGTCTGTGGGTTAAGGAAAACATTATATGGTTTGAAACATGCACCGATATCATGGTATGTAAAGATAGATACCTTATTTTATTAGAATGGGTTTGTGAAAAGCAAAAATGATCCTAACCTGTATGTTAAGAAAGATGAAGAAGGAAATGTTTCTTTAATATCTTTATATGTGGATGATCTCATTATTACAAGCAATGCATAAAAGTTAATTGAAGAGATTAAAATTTAGTTGTCTCAAGAATTTGAAATGAAAGATCTTGGCGAATTGCATTACTGTTTAGGAATTGAGGTTTGGAGAGAGTCTGGTAAAACATTGATCACTCAAAGTAAATACACAAAAGAAATTCTTAAAAGGTTCAACATTAGTGAATGTAAAGCTATGTCAACTCCCTTAGAACAGAATGCAAAGTTGTACAATGAAGATGGATCTAAAGAGGCAAATGGTACTTTATATCGTCAGTTGGTGGGAAGTCTGAACTACCTCACCACTACAAGGCCAGACATTGCATACGCAGCTAGCATCCTTAGTCATTTCATGGCTAAGCCTTCAAAGATTCATTGGAAAGCTACGAAGAAAGTTCTTCAATATCTGAAAGGAACTGTTAATTTTTGTATTATGTATACTAATAATTGTGATGTTGAGTTGACAGGTTACTCTGATTCAGATTAGGTCGAAAATCTTGATGACATGAAATCAACTTCAGGATATGAATTCAACATAGGTACAGGGGTTGTGTCATGGAGCAGTAAGAAACAACCAACTATTTATTTATTGTCAACAAAAGCTGAGTACAAATCTCTATGCAATGCTACTTGTGAAGTTGTTTGGTTAAGGAGAATTCTTGAAGATATTGGAAATAAACAAATGGGGGCAACTATTCTCAAATGTGACAATCAAAGTTCTATTAAATTGGCACATAACCCAATTTATCATGCCTGAATCAAGCATCTTGAAATTCAACAACATTTTGTAAGAGAAAAGATACATTTAAAGGAAATTGACTTAATCTATTGTAATACCACTGATAATGTGGCTAACACCTTTACCAAGCCTCTTGGAAAGATGAACTTTAAATAATGCAAGAAACAGTTAGGAGTGATAGAAAATCCTTTTCTTCATTAAAGGGGGATGTTATAATAATGAAGAAACGTCTAGAAACTTATTAAAATAGAATATTGTTGTGAGTTTGTTTTATTGGTATGCAGATTGAGGTTGAAGATGGTTTGAGATCCACTTAGATAGGAGTTTCATCAAACTATAAATGTAATTGATTTCTTTGCATAATGCAAGTTGTGTGAGCTCTGTAGCACTTGTGTGTGGGGTTTATATTAAGTTTTGGTTCTGCCCACTCCGATAAGGCTATCGTGCACCCAATCGATCACATCCCTCCTTGTGTTCATCAACCAACTCATCCCCAAGTCAACCCAAGGAGCATGTGCACTTAGTAGGTGTCCGAGATGGATTTACAATTTCCTTATAACCTAGACTCATTTAAATAAATTAGATTCATTGTATATTAAAAACTCCATTCATTTATGGTACTAATAACATCACAACAATCTAGACACTTAATTTTTCTTTAAGGAGAAGCCAAAGCATTATTGCATGCCTTTGATACCCATCAAAGTCAGAAGGAGTAGAAATAGTCACCTCCCTTCTATTTTCATGATGTTCTCTTTTAATGAAGGGATCAATTGCTCATCAGTACTAGAAAATACCTACTATAGGGATAGAGTATTCATTTTACTTACGTATTCCATGCCACTCAAGAAGCCTAGTCACTATGTAGCACCGACTTGAACGTGCTAGTCGAATATGACCATTAATCACTTTTATCACACATAATATGATTAATAGACATGTATTGACAAAACCCAAGCTAGGCACCTTTGACCTTATGGAATGAGTGATTGTTTCATCATAGGTGATGACCTGTCATTGCCACCAAACCATAGGCAAGCTATTGTTGTCTTCCTTGAGCCAAGTATAATTGAAAATTCGACTACCCAACATCAGTACATGATATCATCAATCTAAGACAACATGTGATAATCCATGCAAATCATATCCCTCCTTTATTAGGTATTCACATATCTTCAATGCACTTATCAACATTATTTCTTTGACATAGATAACACACAATCTATCACATTGTTGAGTTACATCATTCCCAATTAAGTCACACTACATAGTACCTCATCATTCTTCCATTCTACTCTAGAAGACATCCTTGGTCCTCCTAACCTATGCAATAGTACACCATCCTAACTGTCTCACAAATCGCCATGAGTCGGGCACCAACAATGCCAAAGCATATGGACTCACCATACAACTTGCCAAGTATGCTCAACACACCTTTCATCGTGTTATTGGCAGTGACACATCAAGTTGGGTCCTTATACTACCCCTCTTAAATGGGCGACCACCTAACCATGCACGGACATGGGTATTTAAGTCAAAGATTATGTGGTGTAACAAGTCATTGAATCTTATGAATTCATTGTCTCTCCCATAAAATGTGTATGCAATTTATTTAAAAACAATTGTACAAAAAAGTAGAGTTAGGATTGAAATTAGATCTTGATTTTACAAAAGTAGAGTTAGGATTGAAATTAGATATTGATTTTAGATTTTTTAATTGAATCTCAACTAAAATATATGATATATCAATAGCTTCCAATGGTGTACATATTTGAGCAATTATCTCATATTCACAAGAATTTAGTAAGGTTCCTAAATTGAATCTCAACTAAAATTCATAATATATCAATAGCTGCCAATGTCATATACTTTGAGCAATTATCTCCTATTTACAAGAATTCAGCAGTAAGCATCAAAATGGCTTGATTCACCAGATAACCAAGTTACTCACTAAGAAAGTTCTCTGCTTTTCTCAAGATTAAGAATACATACACGTTAAGTATTGACATATAGATTAGAGTGTTTGACTTGTAAGGTTAATGTTGTTATTGATAAAAGCTCCACTTGTTCGACGTGTTGGATTGTGGATTTCAGAATAAGAATGTTCTCGGATTTTCTCAACATTAAGAATATATACACGTTAAGTATTGACATATAGATTAGAGTGTTTGACTTGTAAGATTAATGTTGTTATTGATAAAAAGTTGAGGTCTTGCTAAAAAAATTTCCAAGTTCACAATATTTCCAAGTGCAAAAAAAAGTGAAGCTTTTATAAAGCATTTATGTTAAGCCTTGGGGTGTGAATTTGGTGGTGCATGATTCTGGGTTGTGTACAGAGTGTTGAGTTTTTCAGTCGTTTCTCATAAATATGATAAGATTGGGATTATTCTTCGTTTTGATATCACATTCAGTTTATTCTTCATAGGAAACTTGGAATAGTAATTTTTATTTAAAAAATGGAGAATTTTAAGTAGTTAGTAGGTAATTCAAACTATATGAAATGTTTGATAACAATTATCTTAATGGAGAGCAAGTTTATTCTCAAATTATTAGATTTAATCCAAAATATACAACTAATGTTGAATTTTGATGACGATTATCTTAATAGAGAGCAAGTTTATTCTCAAATTATTACATCTAATCCAAAATATAAAACTAATGTTGAATTAGATGAATGGAAGAATTTTAATGATTTTAAAACTTGAATGGACATTTTTTTTTAAGTAATTTTTTAGTTTATTATTCTTTTTAAAAATATACATATATATATATTTTTTATCATTTTAGTTATTTTTTCACTCTTTTTTAATGTTTATTTTAAATGCTTTTTTTTTATTATTATAAAAACACTACTGATATTTTCTGGTGACTATTTTGGATTCAATTTTGAGTTTGTTTTTGCATAAAGATCTATTATTAAAGCTGGTGCTACAAATAGCACTATTTTTTTAATTGTGGGTTGATTTTCATGTTTTTAATGAAAAATTATTAGTTTTAAGGATTAGAGTTCTAGTTTTGAGGTCACTCTCGTAGATAACTTTGTTTCATGGCTAATAAAAAAATTAAAAATCAAATTTATTGAAAAAAATTGCATAATTAACAATACAAAATTAGCATAATGATGGTTATCTATAAAACCAAGAGATGGTGGTTTATATAGACTAATTATAAGTTTTGTTAATTATTGAACATTAGTTCATGAATATAGAGTGTTAATAGAGATGTGGCTTATAATGTTTGATTCACTAAATCTTAATAACTTACCAAAATTTAACAAATTGTAATACACATTCCGTACTTTGATGTAAGAGTAAGAGGTGCATTCGATGAATGTGTTATGAGAAAGAATCATTGGTTCTTTTATCAAACAATAATAATCATAATTCTCTTGATTTTGTTAGCTCTAATATTTTTGAAAAAAATGAGTACCACTTTCATTAGTGGTTTTCAATATTTTATAAATTTTATCTAGATGATGTTTATAGAAAAGTGTTGAATCAATTTTATGAAACATAAGAATGAAGCTTCTCATACTTAAATGATTTTAAAATTTTGATAAAAAAAACTAAGGAAAAAAATATCAAAAGTGAAAATGGATAATAAAAATAAATTCAAAATGGTGTTGAATCAATTTTATGAAACATAAGAATGGAGCTTCTCATACTTAAACGATTTTAAAACTTTGATAAAAAAAACTAAAGAAAAAAAATATCAAAAGTGAAAATGGATAATAAAAGTAAATTCAACTTGAAAGAAATTGTTGTTTTTAATAAGTGATTGTGAAATTAAAAGAAAATATTACATGTTCTTATACCCTTAAAAAAAAATGTGTTTGGTAAAAAAAATAACAAAACCATTGTTAAACCTACTAAATGCATGTTGGAGAAGTTTGGTATGCCTCATTTCTTTTGAACATAAGCATGGAATAATGTCGTTTATACCATGAATGAATGTTCTCAGAGATCCTCTATCCTAATGTTATATCTAAGGACTCTTTCAATAAAGTAAAACCTTTGGTTGATCCCTTCAAAGATGATTCATTCACCATTGTATACTTACATACCTTTTAATAAGACAACAAAAATTCAAGCTACAACAAGCAAGCAGGGTTGCAGAGAAACAAGTCCTTTGAATAAGGAATTTAGGAAATTGTGGTCGATCCAATAACCTTAATCAAGTCTTAACTTACCCTGAGCTAGCCACCTAATATACTAATTACAAACCACAAGCCATTGCAAATTCCAATCAAATACCAAGTTAATATTACGTGAAGGGACCAAGTCCAAGCTCAATAAAATGCTCAATGCGTCCATCACTAAGCAATTTCCTCGGTTTCCACTCATCATACCTGCATGCAAACCTTAGAGGAGAAGAAAACAAAGAGGGTGGAGGAAAAAATGATGAGGAGAATGTAAGAATTAGGTTTTGATGACTTCTTTGTCGAGGAAATTTAAATTCCAATAATTTTAAAAGCACATCAAACAAAAAAAATATTAGCATTGAAAAAAAGAGTAAATGAGAAAGGACACGTCTCCAAATGTGCAAAATTTAGTGATAAACCCTAATGAAGATCAACGTTAAATGGCTCAGACCAAACAACAATTAAGGGATGCATATTTGTAGTTGTTCTCAAAGTCTAGTATAAAGACTAGCTCAGTATTTGGGGGAAGAAATAAGGAATGGTGTGCTTTCATATATATAGCATAGTTCATCCAGCAACTAAAGATAATGATGTAGCCTTACTCATCCAACTTATCTCCATGAAACTACACTCAACCACGCAATTGGGATGATGGATGCATGCAATTCAACAACCACAACTGGCTTATTGTGTTGAGATAAACAAAGTGATGTTCTTCTCCATGAGACCAATTCTATTGTCAATGGTGTTGAATCCATTCTATCATTGTGGAGTTGGGAAATAATATGTTCATGATTGTAAAAACCATAATATCTATCATGATTAGGAATATTGGGAATTATTTGCCAATTCAAAACTATTCTTGAATTCAAAATTATTCCTTCAGCTGGGTTCTTCAAGGTTTGGTTCACCTGGGAAAAGTAGGTACCATTTTATAAAACAATACCCTATATGGCTTCATATATATAATGTCAACATCTTCTTAAACAAAATTATGAATACAATATATATGTTTTTCCTCATGAATACAACAATATCATTGCAATTTGGGCATGCCATATGGATGTTGTAACATCAATTGCATATTTATCATGTTGTACGGATATTTTTATTTCATGTTAGATTGAAAGTACCATGTAAATTTGAGGAAAGGAAATTGTGATCATCAAAAAGGTCACCCATCAGATCTGGCTTGTTACATGCACTAAAGGGATTGATCTTATCTAAGACCATTGAATTAATTCCTTCACTTGTTTCTATCCCTACTCCTATAGCTATTAGTGTAATTGAATTCAAATATTAATACCTATTCTTTGCATTAGACATATTCATAGAGAAAGGTGATTTCCAAATCTCTGATATCAATATGTATAATCAAAATAATATATAATTTGAAGTCCGTCATTAAAATATCTATATATGGGATTCCATTGTTCTGTTGTAGGAAAACAAAAAGATTTATCTGGATAGTTTTATGTCGAAGTGGTACGTAGAACCGTATCCAAGGGATTCCTCAAAAGAAGAACCAAAGTCGATTGATATACAATTGTTTATCTGGATAGTTTGATGTCGAAGCGGTACGTAGAACCCTATCCAAGGGATTCCTCAAAAGGAGAACCAAAGTCGATTGATATACAATTGTTCGTCTATGTATCAATAATTGGATCATATCTATAAAATGAGAGATCGAGACAAGATTGACAAGCCATGATCGTATAGGGAATTAGACGCAATGGTTCTCTAACAATTTGTACGTTGATTTATATATTCTTTAAAATAATGAAAATAGGTTTTTTTCAACAATATTTGTATTTCTTCAATGCTTTTAAAAAAATAACTTGGTGTAATAGTTGTTTTGTCAACTTTGTCACTTAGCGAGCCACACAGACACATGGCGACTTTGTTACTTAGCAAGCCACACAAACAACAAAGGACATGTAATTGATTTGATGTTTAAAAGAAATTGAGCATTCCAATAACTCCCAATAGTTTACAGTTGTCTAAGTTGTGATTATGCATGTTGTTTTGAGAGCGCATAACCTCTCGTTGTTTTTTCCCAAGTGGCTCAAGGTTGGAAACATCTGGTAGGTTCCCAGTGGGAGGGAATCTCTAGAATCTTAAGGAAGAAGCAACGAGAGTTAGCACACAGGCATAGAGAGCCTTGGAATGGGACGACCAAAAACTGTTTTGAAGTGATCTCTGTGTTACATCATTGACATTTGTGTTGGAATTAATGATTATGTTGAGTTGGAGATTGGTTTGAAGATTTGTAGGAGGATGTTGAGATATTCTCTCAACCTATCCCTCCAAGAGTGGAGTTAGTTGGATCAGCATCCAGCTTTATAT